>JAJMDB010000007.1:431353-468984 GCA_030573315.1 Osmozyma mogii
AAAACTACACTCAGAAGAAAATTCGAGCTTGCCTTGTTCGATATTAAACTCCTTACAATAACTAAAGATAAAAAAAAAAAAAATTAGGAGTGGGTTAGAAAGTTAGTTTTTATTCATTCGAAAAATAGCCATTTAATATCGCTCAAATTGTATTTTTGATTTTTCTGGCTTCAAAAAAACTTTATGATTACTCTCAATTCCATCAAAAAATTTTCGTAAGTCTGACAGAACATCGATTTACGCGCGAATTTTGATTTCGAGGGGAAACAACAAAAAAAAAAAAAAAAAAAAAAAAAAAAAAAAAAAAAAAAAAAAAAAAAAAAAAAAAAAAAAAAAAAAATTGAAAATCAAAATACGCAGATAAGTAAAAAGGACACTGTTGAAGTGAAGATATTCTTATTATCATGGCTAGTGAGAAAAGTAAATCACTCAATTACCAGGATCTCGTGAAGTCCTTACTGGAAGAAGCCATCTTGAAGAAATGGCCTGAGATTATACCCGTGGCTCACACCAGTGGCAGCTCCCTGATCGAAAGCGAAACTGGAAGAAAAGTCAGCGAATTTTTTGAAGGTCATGATGAAGAGCAAATCAGACTTATGGATGAGCTTTGTATCGTATTGGATTTTGATGACTTACCAGTTGGTGCTGCTACAAAAAAGTTATGCCACCTAATGGAGAACATTAACCAGGGGTTGTTGCATAGGGCATTTTCCGTCTTTCTTTTTAACCCAGATGGCAAGCTATTATTGCAACAAAGAGCAGATGAAAAAATAACCTTTCCAAACATGTGGACCAATACTTGTTGCTCTCACCCTTTATGTATTTCCTCAGAACTCGGAACTACAGACACTAGTCTCAATGCTAGAGAACAGCTCACCAGTGCCATTGAGGGCGCAATCAGAGCAGCCCAAAGAAAGTTGGACCACGAGCTTGGTATTCCAAAGTCGTACTGTCCAACAGAAGCTTTTAAGTTTTTGACCCGAATTCACTATAAGTCTGCAAGTGGCGGCGAGACATCACATTGGGGTGAGCACGAGATAGATTACATATTAGTTGTCAAAAGTAAGGAGCATGTGCCAATTCAACCAAACTTCAATGAAGTCAAGGATTACAAGTACGTAAACGAGGATGAATTGAAAGAAATGCTTGCTAATGATCAGCTTGTGTTTACGCCATGGTTCAAATTGATTTGTGAGACTTTTTTGACAAAATGGTGGAAAAGTTTGGACGACTTGTCTTCATACCAAGATGAAAAAATTCATAGATTATTGTAATAATAAATCTTATCGTATAACTTTGTGGATAATGCGTAACTGGCGCTAATCCTGTATGCTGGAGCCATCTGCTTGAAGAAATCGTTCCTTCTTGACTGATCTCGGAAGTAACTAACAATGAAAAGTCAAATTTGGAGGACAATCAAGCGATCATATGCTATTGACGCCATTAGCAAGAGCAAAAGACGGAGAACAGTTTTTCTGGATGCCATGAATAAAGGCCCATCTTTCGAGGATTTTGTTAGCGGGCGTGCAGCTGATGTAATGATAGATCCTCTTGAAATGGCAAGGTCAAATCCAACACAGAGACTCCCAGCATGGTTAAAAGTTCCTATTCCTAAGGGTCAAAGCTTTCATAATGTTAAGAAGGATGTCCGTGAGCTTAAGCTCGCAACAGTTTGTGAGGAAGCTAAATGCCCAAACATTGGGGAGTGCTGGGGTGGCAAGAAGTCAGAAGCTACTGCCACTATTATGTTATTGGGTGATACATGTACCCGTGGCTGTCGCTTTTGCTCTGTGAAGACAAACAGAAATCCTGGAAAACCTGACCCTTTGGAGCCAGAGAACACAGCAGAGGCTGTGAGCAGGTGGGGCTTAGGATACGTGGTGCTCACAACTGTTGATAGAGACGATCTCATCGATGGTGGTGCCAATCATCTTGCGGAGACTGTTCGACTCATAAAACAGAAGGCTCCTCATATTCTAGTCGAGGTGCTTGGCGGCGACTTCCGAGGTAACCTCGAAAGCTGCGATGTATTAGCGAAGTCAGGTCTCAATGTCTATGCGCACAATTTAGAAACAGTGGAAGCTCTTACGCCCCATGTAAGAGACCGCAGGGCCACATATAGGCAATCTTTGTCAATATTACAAAGGGCCAAAACGACGAACCCGGATCTTATCACTAAGACATCTTTGATGTTGGGATTTGGAGAAACGGAAGGTCAAATAAGGCAGACATTAGAAGACTTGCGAGCAGTTGGTTGTGATGTTGTCACATTTGGTCAATACATGAGGCCAACGAAAAGACATATGAAGGTTGTTGAGTATATTAGCCCAGAGAAATTTGAATTTTGGAAAAACGAGGCTCTTAAAATGGGCTTCCTCTATGTGGCCAGTGGGCCTTTAGTCAGATCGTCCTACAAGGCCGGGGAAGCTTATATCGAAAATGTGCTTCGAAAAAGACAACACAATGTGGGGAAGACAAGTATCCTGCAAGAGGCATGAGCAAATTTTGCACTTTTTTCATAAATTTCAAAAATTTGTTATTAAGTTTTCTGTAGATTTCAAGTATTGCGCTCAAGGAAAGTAATATCCTGTCGATGCCAAGAGCGTTTAAGTATACGCATGGATAGTGGAGCAAAAACTTGACACCAAAAGACCAGGAGACTCTGCTTGAACTAATTTACAATCCTATCCTAGAACCACCATTATTATCAAAATTTTGTTTTTATTTTAAATGTGTGCTTTTACCTATTTCTGAGTCAATAGTAGTGCATGTAGCTGCATTTTGAATGTGGGAGAAAGCACAGCTCAAAACGCGTGCTTGATCGTTGCTCGCATTGTGATCTAAGCTGGCACGATGAGGCGATCTAGTATGCCTAAAACCGATGATGACGTGGACGAGTCATTTATCTCACAATTTGAGACTACATTAAGTATTAGACCTACTACAGATGCAGCTGAAGATGAAGATATTTCCATCGATCATACTACCGTCTTGTATAATACCACTGACAAGACGATTGAAACAAATCAAAATAATCAGGTCAAAGATCATACCGGTTCTACCAATGACACTAAATTCAAGTTTTTAAGCAAGGACGCAATCAATTTCTTGAGAACCACAAATTATACTGAGAATGAGCTTCTTCGTTTGGACCTGTTGCTTGCGCCGTCAACCTCAATCGACTTGGGCTTGGTCAGATATAATAAGACGTTGCAAGACTTTTTTGATGCAAATCCCCAGATAGTGCAAGAGAGCCCTAAATTCAAAAAAGAAGCTAGTAAGACCCTAGTCTTACTATCGCCATTTTCTACTGAGCATGCATTTGGTCGTTCTTGGGTGTCCAAATCTTATTTAAACACAATCTTTGAGCGCCCTCAAAGAATGCTAGCATCTTGCATAGGGGTTGCTGCTGCATCAACCATGTACCCGTTTTTTTACAAGGTGAAAAACTCGGTCAAGAAGGGCTCACTCTTTTCCGAACACGTCAAGCGTGTCCATGGATCCCAGTGGCCAGAAAATCTACTTAAACTATGCTTGGAGTCTCATGATCGATTGTGTAAGGAGGAGATTGAAGTTCCCGATGATTGGAACGCAGGAGACATATATTTGACGCCTCGAACAATCACAGCAGTAGAAGGAGTTTTGGGTACAATCGAGACTGCTGTCGATGCACTATTTAAGGGATTACCGGACGAAAGCAACCACAACCTTGTATTTGCGTCAATTCGTCCACCTGGGCACCATGCCCATTCTTCCCTTCCTAGTGGGTTTTGCGTTCTTAACAATGCTCAAATCTCGTCTGAATATGCGAGCTTAAAATACGGTGTCACTCATTGTGCAATTTTGGACATCGACCTTCATCATGGGGATGGCACTCAGGATATTTGTTGGGAAAGAGCAGGATTCGCTGCAGACTTTGGCAAGGAGGAGGGCCATGCGCCCTCAGATGATACCAAGAAACCTGCCTCTTACCCAAAGATTGGATATTTTTCTCTTCATGATGTAAAGTCATATCCTACGGAATTAGGTTTTGCTGCAAAGGAAAATATAAAAAATGCTTCGCTTTGCATTATGGACCACGATTTGAATATTTGGAACGTACATTTGCAAGAATGGACATCAGAGGAAGAATTCTATAAATACTATCAGACGAAGTATGTGGCGATCCTCAATCGTGCTAATCAATTTTTCAATCAAGCAAAAAAGAAATACGAGGCTGATCAAGCAACCTATGTTCTGGATATGGCTAAATTCCAGAAATATTCTCAAAAGCCTCACATGTATAAGCACTCCATACTCGAGCCAACCCCTCCGAAGCCCTTCAAGCCTCTTATTATAATATCCGCAGGCTTCGATGCTTCTGAATACGAAAATCCTCAGATGCAACGTCATGGTGTGAATGTACCTACGTCTTTTTATGCTCGCTTTACCAAAGATGTGGTTCGGCTCGCGCAAATACACACTGAGGGAAAGGTACTTTCACTCACTGAAGGGGGCTATCTGGATGAAGCATTAAGTTCTGGAATTTTTTCTCATCTCATTGGTTTTACTAATAACCACGGAGAAAAGGACAGTGATGATGTATTACTTTGGAATGAAACATGGGGGAATGAGCAAGTAATCAAGGAACTTTGCAAAGGCTGCAAGAAAACATATAGTCCCTACAAAAACCCTCGATCCCAGGTAACCATTTGGGCGAACGAAGTCATAAAACTAGGAAGACTGATGATGCCTAATGCTATACTACCTGCGAGCTATGTTTACCATGCATCAGAGAATGGGTTACTGGACCAGCGAACACCCTCGTTTAACGGTGTAACATACAGGGATCCCTTATTAAGACAGATCCTTGATAATGGACAGCTTGATAAAGAAATTTTTAAGCAGTTGGAAGCTGATCTCACTGGTAAACCCAGAACGCGCTATTTACGATCTCAGAATCAAAAATAGTCAATACAGTCGCGCACACTTTAATGGGCTCAACGTTAGCTTTAAATTCATCAAAGGACTGTATGGGAGCTCTTATGAAACGCGCGTGTGGGATTACAAGTACAAGCTTGAATAACAACTAACACTCGCCCCGATGTGGTCTGGTAACAACGAAGGAAATCTTCCAAGCTCTCGCAAGCGGGACTTCTCCAAGCTTTACCCTTCTCATCCTAATTATGATAGGAGTAACATTTCTGATTCTGACTTTATAGACCTCCTTCTTTATGAAATAAAAGAACTACGATTTACAATAGCCGACAAAGATCGTCAACTCAGCTCTTTCTTCAATAATGAACCTTCTGATTCTAATGAGGTACTAAGTAAATCTGAATCTGATTCCACAATACCTCTAAGATCTGCGAGACGCCGCGTCCTTAATGATGACGGACCACACCGTTTTAATTCAAGTGAGCAGGCCTCACTACCGGGTTCTCACAAAAGGGAGTCTGAATCAAGTGTAGGGGAACTTGAAAATGCTATGCACTCATCTTCGTTAGACTCCAAGGCCGAAAGAGCACACGAGCCCCAAGAGAATGTTGTCGAGGTCAATGACCTGCTCTTGAAGGAAGACGCAAAAGATGAGAACCCAACCAAACTAGAAGACAAAATAAGCACTTCTTCTGTTGGCGCCAAAAATTCAAAAAGAAATCCTGACCATAGATTTGACTCAGAAGTGTCCTCAAATGAGCACATTTCCACGTTGAACTCTTCGGATGAAAAAGCAAATCCAGTCACCCCAAAGACCATACTGTTTCCTCATTTTGTACAAGAAAAGGGGAATGAGATTAAAAGCCCTCAGTCTCCCTCAATACCGCGTCAAGCTGTGTTCCCCGGCAGATTGGAAGGCTCTCTAAAATCTTTAGAATCGTCTTCTTCGACAAGCCAATTAAGCAGCATAAATTCCTCGACACCGCAATCAGCCAAGTTCAATGTATTTCCCTCAAATAGCAGTGCAATATCTCGCTCATCTCCGATGAGCAAAGGATCCAGCTTTCACCTTCTCCAGTCACAGCAAGAAGATGATGATGTGGTTCTTCTTGTGAAACCGGAAGACTTCCATACAATAGCAATAGCTATAGAGAGTACAATTTTTCTAGATGGAAAGAAGACAGAGGATTATTATTGTACATTATCGATAATGGACAAAGAAAGCACAAAGGAGATGTGGAGGATTCGAAAATCTTTCAGTCAACTCACAACATTTGATAACGAAATACGCCCTGTTATGGCAATGTATGGCCTTCCTAACCTACCTGATCGAGCCTTGTTTGGCTCAACGATGCCATTAAGGATTGATCAACGAAAATGTTCTCTTCAGGAATATTTCAATGCCCTTTCTTCTATGCCACATATATCGCAATTAGTGCTACTTCGGATTTGCAAATTTGTATCACTAGATATTGTGAATCCCCTCAATGATTTTAGAAGTGGAGCTCGCATGGAGGGTTACCTCATCAGAAGATACAAAGGTTTAGTCACAACTTGGAGGCCAAGATGGTGCCAGATTGACGGTCCTTCCTTAGAAATATATGATTATCCAGGGGGTCCTTTAATTGATCAGATCAAACTAACGGGCTCGCAGATTGGAAAGCAGTCAACTGACAACGTGGCTGAGGACAGAGGATATAGACATGCATTTTTAATACTCGAAGCACCAAAAAGCAAGTTATCCAGTGCTCCTCAAAAACATTTCTTCTGCTCAGAGTCTGATTCAGACCGTGATGCTTGGATTGATACCATGATTGAGTTTTCTGATACTGGCAAATGGCAGTCTCTGGAGCATGAAATAAATCAGGACTCTTTGAATAATCCTACAGATGGCGAAAATGAAATTGCATCCAGAAATGACACTCAAAAAGAAAAAGATGCGAAAAGGATGAAAAAAAGAAGCTTGTTCCCTTTCAAATCGAAACTAGCACCAACAGATGACTCTCACTTACATGTGCCACCCTCAACGGAGTCTCTCGCAGCAAACCAACTGTACGAAGATCTAGATTCAACCTCCATCAACGATTTACCATTACCGCAAAATTATCGGAATACAGTTTTTGGCCAAGATATCGAAGAAGCATTGCGTATTTCCTCAAAAGAGCTTCAAGGACGCCATATTCCAAGTATTTGTTTCAGGTGCCTTGAATTTCTCCAGAGATCTGGTGCTTTATATGAAGAAGGTATCTTCAGACTAAGCGGGTCAGCCTCAACAATAAGAATGTTGAAAGAAGAATTTGACACAAAACATGATGTCGACTTGTTAAACCATCCTTTGAAACCTGACGTACATACTATTGCAGGACTCTTTAAAACATACTTAAGAGAGCTACCTCAACCTGTTTTTGGCGATGAAACTTATTCAGCTTTACAGCGCATTGTCATGGAGAAGAAAAGAACAAACACTGCTATTGATATTCGTGAATACCTTCAGCTGTCCACGAATATCAAAAAGGAATACTTCGATTTTTCATTTGTTGTGTTTAAGTTGCTCAAAAATGTCACAACTAAATCTCAATACAACAGAATGTCATTGAAGAATCTTTGCATTGTCTTTGTTCCCACTCTTCAAGTTTCTCTTGAGATCCTTAGTGTATGTGTTTTTGATTTTGAATGCGTTTTTCTTGGCCAAGCTCCTCGACCTGAAGAAGAAAGGGAACCGCTAGATCTACAAATTCCTATCTTTTGATTTCAATTTTTTTTTTTTTTTTCTTTTTCTTTTTCTCTCTCGAGGGCATCACCATAATGAAAATAATACATCTCCATATTACATTTCTTCAACCGATCCTTAATAAAACTTTCATTATATTGCAATGACTACTTTTAAGTTCTTCAAAAAGACTTGCCTTCGTGTATCCAAAAAATTACCATTCACTTTCACCAGTAGCCCTTTGAAAAACGTAATCTCGTCCATTAATGTTTGCGACACCTTCTTTGAGATTGCACTTCCATTTGTTCTTGACTCTTTGCACCTTATCATACAAACAAAGCATTATCTGCCCAACTTGATCGTTCTCGTCATCATCTGACCTCTCAGAATCCAAGTCATCATCTAAGTCAGAATTAATGTCATCAGAATCATTAAAAACGTCATCATCTTCGTCATCAATGCCCTGCGAGCCATCTGCTGCTTGCGCTTCCAATTTCTTTATAAGCGCGTGTCTTTTTTTTTGACTTAACGAGCCAATGTCTACTTCAAACTCGAAGGCGCCATCAGATTGATTGATTCTAGGCAATATCAAGCCATTGTCATCAGTAAATTCTTGCTTGACAGTAGGAAGTTCAATACCCATCTCATAATTTGAGCCTGCAGGCGGCATGGCACTATTAATAGTATCATTGGATTGATATGGGTTCATCGAAGAAAGTTCAAGGCCTTGATTCAAATGTAGAGAGTCGGCTTTAATAGACTCTCCTCCAAAGTTAGGCTTTCCTTGAAAAGAGGCTTCCTCCTCATCCCAATTAAATTTCCCAACATTCTGCTGACTAAGCTTTTCACACCAAAGTTTTCTCAACTCCTGAAGAGTTGACTCATCAATACCACTATCCTCAAAATCCTGTCTCGAGTCTGCAATGACTTCTTCAATCACTGATTCGTATAGCCTACTGGCTTCAAAATTTGACATTCTCTTGAGATGGGCCTGTGTCTTGAATGATTCGCAGAGCAAGGTATGCAATTTACCTTGTGTTATGGAAAGACTTTTATACTTCGATTCTTTGTTTTTGTTTTTGTTTTTGTTTTTTGTAATTGCTGTTTTTATTGTACTCCTGAATTGCTCACACTAAGAACACCGGTTGAAAAGACGATAACTAAGATAAGTATTTTACTGTCAAGAACAATCGCACACTCAGAGAATTCATGCTCTTTATGCACACCCTATGAAGGCATTCTCACTCTGAAATACATTTCTTGTCTAGCATGTCCACGAGAAGCTTCTTTTCTTTTTGTTCAATCTTGAGATGTTCCTCCAATACTTTATACTTTGCCTTATAATTCTGAAGAGTTTCTGACATCACGCCCAAACGTTGTTCAAATTTCTCTTCTAATAATGCAATCTTCTTCTCGTGCTTCTTTGAATACTGTAGATAAAGTTGATCAGCAACATAATGAACTTGCTTATCATAGGATTCCAACGAGTTTTGATCCACATTGATACTTGCCTTACGATTTAATCCGTAGTATGATTTGGAATTCTCAGATGCCTGTAAGTGAGTTTTGATTTCTTGCCCAGTCTCATCAGATCCTTCCTCCCGATGATTGAAGAACTTCTCTTGATCCCGCCTTTCAGCTATGACGATAGCGTCTTCCACATAAATCATTTTTTCAATCTGCAGTCTTACCTGCTCTTGCAAGGCAAAACACCTCATCTTTTGAGCCTCTAAATTATATAAAAGCATTTCATTTTCCTGTAGACTTGTCATCATCTCATTTGTTCTCTCATCCATAATTTTGCTTGTGATAGATAGAGTTGCATGCAATTGGGCTTCTAGGTCTTCTTGGAATTCTTTTAAAGAATCATTTCTTTCAAGTGCCTCTGACAATTCTTTCTCTTTCAAGGTAACCTGGGTTTTGAGTGCTCCAATTTCGTTGTACAAATCCGACTTAATAGTTTTGAAGTCTTGTGTTAATTTCTGTGTGAGCTCTTGCTGAAACTTGTATTTTAAACCGGAAGATTCTGCTTTCATCGCCAAAGCCGAAGCCAAAATTTGTTCATTTTCTGCCTTCGCTTTAATCAAGAGACTCTCTCTTTTGAGTGTTAAAAGTTTGCTCTGTAGCTCTTGTATGTAAGAATCTTTCCTTTCTTGTTCTTGTTTCCAATTGAATCTCTCTTGGATAAATGTTTTCTCAAGCTTCTCAAGTCTGCTAATCAATGACTCAGAGGGCTTTTGGACATCAAGATCTTTACAGCAATGAAGCTCCTTCCACGTATTTTCATCTCGAGAAAGATCACAAGTCACTTTCAAGCCAGGGTCCCGCAAAGAACACACCGTGTGTCTTCGCATCTTGCTTCTAAGACTCAAAGGATTCAGATCTTGATAATTCATAAGCTAATTTAATAAGGATGGGCTATTTAATAAGGATAGGCTATTTGATAGGGATGGGCTATCTGATTAGAAAGGCTGCCATAAATCAATAAAGATGGGTAAAGCAAACGATATACAACTCCCTGAAAGGGTGCGATCTTCTATGGGAATCAATTAGTGGAACCTCATCCTGTTCCTATAGATTCATCTAAAATATCAAGAAGTAAACTGGTACCAATGTCAATATTGGGATCATCCAGGCTAATTTAAATTCGATAATGTTGAATTTGGATTACCATTTTCGAGAGAATCTACAAAATCAAGCTTCTAACACAAATAATAATAATAATAATAATAAAAATAATAATAAAAAAAAAAAAAAAAAAAAAAAAAAAAAAAAAAAAAAAAAAAAAAAAAAAAAAAAAAAAAAAAAAAAAAAAAAAAAAAAAAAAAAAAAAAAAAAAAAAAAAAAAAAAAAAGGAATTTTGATTTTTTAAAGTGGTGACAGCGAAACAAGAGTCTTAGACCTTGGAATAGCACATGCCCAGATCAAAAAAAGTACATGTCATCATGACGTCTGGCAACAGGCGTATGATAAGTTCCATTCTGAGGAGCAATCGTGCTCAGCGGACTAACAGTGGAAGTAAAGAATTCTGTAGAAGTGACGTCGACAAAAGAAGTAATTGTTGTGGTTGTTCCAGAATTGGTGAATGCAGCCTCAATCGGGTACGATGAGACATGAGTGCTGGTACCGGTAACAACGCTTCCCGTGCTGGTCGTTTTAGGCTCTGCAGTAACAGTAACAGTAACAGGAACACAAGCAGAAGAAGACTCACTCTCAGTCACAGTCACATAGCTCGTGATAGTGGAAGTGGTTGTAGGAGCAGCGGTGGTGAAAGTGCTGGCCAAGGTAGTCAAAGGTGTGACATAAGCGGAGGAAGCATCAGAAATAGTGGTGTACTCGGTCAAGTAGGTGGTAATTGTTGTAACTTCATCAGAAGTCTGGGAGGCAATAGCTGCGGATGAGGAGGAAGGTAATGTCACAGTCACATACTTGTCAATGGTTACGGTTGTGTCCACGCTCAGTGTTGGCTCAGAGGCATTTTGGTACCGTTTAAAAGGTACAGCAGCCACAATAGAAGCGAAGAAAAGGATTCTAGCGATTGAAATCATTTGAAGGATCAAATTAAAGGAATGGACGCGACTAAAGCTCGCAAATTGTGATTATGACTTTGAGAAAAAGTGGGCCTCGTTTAATTTTATACTCAATACACGGCGCCTCATTTCCGACAGGAAAATTTCCGTGATCACCCCTTCAATGTTTTGGTTTTTTATTCACGAGGACGCCTCAAAAAACAAAAATACTTTATGTGCAGTCTATTTTTACTTCAAGATTATGAAAAGCGCGCTTTGAATTCCGCAATGGCCCACTTGTGAGCAGGACTCGGCGTGCATGCCAACAAAAATTGCTTTAGTCTTGGCTCACACAAGAGACGAAAAAAAAAAAAAAAAAAAAAAAACAGGCGAGGTCACCGCCGCAAAAGAAGCACGATAGAAACAAGATCCTCGCACTGTATATACAGGAAAACCTACAATCGACAATATGAACAGCGTTGTGTACTATTTGTGAGTTCTTCTCTTCCAAAAAGCAAAGCTAATTAAAAAGGGCTCGCACAGAATGGATGGATTATTTATGAAACTCTCTGATACTGCTAGCAGGCTAAGAGTCACCCATCAAGAACTTCTTGATCGAAGTGTTCCATATAAGAAGGAAAGATGGGCTTCTTTTGCGGGGCTAATCTTCATCTTTCTTTTACGTATTTTCATTAGCCGTGGATGGTATATTATCTGCTATGCTTTGGGGATCTATCTTCTCAATTTGTTCCTAGGATTTCTCACTCCTAAATTTGACCCTTCTTTAGAGCAGGAGCTGAGATCTTCAAATTTAGAAGAGGGCGAAGAAAACATTGAAGATGAGTTCAAACCTTTCATAAGAAGACTACCAGAATTTAAGTTTTGGGTGAACTCTACGAGAGCTACCACGTTGTCCATTATTTTGTCACTTTTCACCATCTTTGATATACCAGTTTTCTGGCCTATTCTCCTCTTCTATTTCATCATCTTGTTTACTCTTACTATGAGAAAACAAATTCAGCATATGATCAAATACCGGTATTTGCCCTTCGATTTTGGAAAAGCAAAATATGGCCGTTGATACACAAAATCTGAGATAAAAGAAGTATATAGGAAATACACGTAGATTCAGAGATAATCTGTCGCAAGAACGCCAGGACGAAATTTGTATTAAACACACATCTAATTCTAGAGGACTGCCCCTAGGCCATTTATCCTCGAATCCTACTAATATGGTATTCTGAACTAGACAGATGACAAATTCTAAAAACTCTACGAGTGAAGAGAGAGCACATATACGCTTGCAAAAAGAAGTGGACCGAAGAATTCGATAACAAAACCATCAGAACTACCCATGATGCATATTAACAAACTACAACTTCTCATCATTGACTTTATTGCTCCTTGTTTTCCTTTTCAAAATCCCTCCTTTGATCCAATGCATCAGATTATCAATTCAAAGTAGTAATTTGAAGCACTAACGCATAACAGAAACATTCTAAAAAATAAAAGAATAAAACGCCGCCAATCACTTTAAGGTCATTATCTTAACGCAGAGGAATATGGTTTTATTCGACACTTTTCTCTTCAATTCATTTTGTCGGATCGATACTTGTAGTAAGATACCATTGGAATTCAGAAAAAAAAAAAAATGGCACTGTAGTCTTCCTCTTAAAATACAAACTCAGAAGACTTTTTTTAATCGAGTTCGTCACAATGTTACTGCCTACGCTTCTGTCCTCAACTTCTCTTGCTTCCACTAACTCCACACAATACTTCACTCGACAATTTTTCTTAGTACAAAGCGTGGCTTGGGGAGAAGAAGACAAAAAAAATGGTAGACCGATTTATGTTCTGACTTCAAACATATGAATGGACCCACAAGAGCATCCTAAGACGATCAAATATCAGCATAGCATTGACGTCTTCAACGGAACACATATTATTAGATGTCAATTTGAGCTACACAATCTGTAAAACGATTACATACTCGCTTCTCGACTACAACAAAATAAATATGAAAAAATGAGCAAGGCGTTCATTTCTGATGAGATAGCAGAACTTACAAGCCTAGACACGGTTAATTGACACGACGAACTCCGTTTTCAAAGTCGCTGAACTAAAAATTAACTAGAAATTGTAAATCTTCGAAAAGTGAAATGGAGTATGTTCGACACGTAGATTAAACTCGGTTGAGGCCATGCACTCATACGCTTCTACAATACCCGTAGGACAGAACACAATAATTAGCAATATAATCAAAGTACACCCGTATATATATGAGGAGCAATTAAACATGGTGACGGCACAACAAAAAGATTTCACCTGCTGACCTCTAGTGAATTCCGACTCTACCCAACATTGAACTCAGCAGAATTTCTTATTGAAGAAGGTCATTTTGGGAGGGAACAAAATAATTATGGAATAAGTATGTTCTCTTCATACGAATGATAAGAGTGATTCAGATAAAATAATAGAAGAAAAAATATAGTGCGATACTGAGGAAGGCCTACTTATCAATTTGATTTTTGTATGTGTAAATAATATGATAATTTTTCTTCTTACATTTGGAGCCGGACTCTAGCAACAAAGAAGTACAATCAGTAATCTATAAATTTCACTGGGTTTCAGATAAACAAACACTATTTAACTTGATTACATCTTACACACTGCTTTATTGATTTTTACAAAGACACATTTATAATGCCCTCTAGAAGTTCAATTCTTCGGATTGAAAAATTCCTAACATCTTTAAGCTAGTAATTATTGCAGAAGGGAATTAATCAGTCTCTTGAAGTGTTATAGAGCAACACAAAGATTAGATACGTGAAGTAGGGGTGGGCAAAATATGGTTACGATCGAATACTAGGTACAGCAGAAAAAATAAAAGAAAGGGTGTGATGAGGGTTCGGAAGGGACAGAGGACAACAAAACAAATTGGAACGCTTGAGTAAAATTCCTTCATTTTATTTGTCGAGTTCTACTTCTACAAAATTAAATCACATTCCAGTAAAAAGTTTGCCCTCAAGGATACTCTTTTTCTTACACTTTATTTACTACGAGTTAAATCTCTATCTTATCCAATGAATATTACAAGTATGTGTAACAAAATTCGCCAAAGAGAAATTTTATTGAAAAGAGCAGAATAGACTAAAAGAGTATTTCATCTCCGGAACTTTATTTGGCTATACAGAACCAATGTCATCTCTATTAAAAGTAAAGGGCACTCGATTATAATGTCAACCTACCACACAGAGGGTGCGTAAACCCCCGAAGTTCTCGAATGTGGCAACTTCTCCGCAAATAAGGTCACTAAAGCTTCATATAATTGACATGCTGAGATTTTGCATATCAGATATTGTTGTACCTACTGCAATTGAAAGCCCTGTGCAAAAGGATGCAATTCATCTTGGAACACCCTAATATAAGAAAACATTTTGAGGACTTGCATCTTTGTAGTGTCTTAATAGCATAATTATAAGGTTTTTACGAAATCTGATCTGATCTCACAAACAGCTCGATGCTTTCATTCTTACGCTAAAAAAAGAAGTGACTTAACATCATCTATGGTCTTTTTTTTTTAAGTTCCAAAGTGAAAAACGAAGTTAGACTGCACTTGCGGAGAATATTGTGTCTGGGATATGTCTCTAGAGATCTTATGAACTACTTTGAGGTTGGATGACCAGGTGGTATTTTATATTTGGATGGGGATTAATTTAGTCTTCGCATTTGCCGGGTTGGGCTCAGCGCTTAATTTATTTGGTACCATCTCGTAAAAGAATTTTTAAATAGAAACTTTGGTTTTGAGATGCCAATAAATTTTCGACCACGTTTCACTGTATTGCCCAGGAATCATAATACATCTCAACAAATCTTGAAGTATTTTGGTAACTTCCTTCCTCAATATTGGAAGTGATTTGTGAAATAGAAACAGTGTTCCTAAAAGTACCTGAAGCGAGATTGGAATTGTATTTGGAATCCCTAACGAACTCTTCTGGCTCTGACGTTCAAAGCACAAAATTGTAAATGGAAGAAACTATACTTCAGTAAATGGCTCGCACATCTCATATTATCAAGCTTTTTACAAGCTCGCTTGTTAATCTAGGTCTTTTAATCGTTCACTGGGGTGAAGCGCTTATCTGAGTGAGTCTTTCGAGTTTTCACTCTTTGTGTGAAACTCTTCTCTTTTTCTAATTCTTGATTTTGCCAATCAATTAAGAGTCTCGTGGCATTTACATGTTTTCAATACATCTTTTTATGGACCTGTGCCTTTAACAGCACTCCAAACTTTAGGCAACAGACCGGGGCTCGTGGAAGGGAACATCACAGCCACAGAATTTAACCCGTCCCATCTGGGTCGTAATTCCTCTTCTTATTTCTTTTGTTATTGTCAAATTCAGCAACCAAAAACCAAAAATATGGTCTGAATTGGTTATGACCACTGCTGCTTACATCCCAGGTGTCCCTCGTATAGGTATTAAGTTAGTGTTAAATAAAAACTGGTTCAGTAAGTCAGAGTCTACATTACAAAAGACCCTGGCTGTGCAATATTCTTAAGGCGATCTTTCATTTTTGTAGTTGAGCATCTAGAATTATCCCTCAGAACCGAATATTTCTCCTACCTTATCTCTTACGAAAAAATAAAAATGCATAAACCCGATGCAATTTTTCAATCTTAAATCAATTATAAGCATCGTATACACATAATATTTCTTGATGTTTTCCTTACCAATTCTTTTGTAGCAAGCAGTGGCCGGAAATTAGTTTTCGTCATCGGAGATATCATCCTTATATCCCTGCTTTCTGATATCAGCAAGTCTTTTCCTTGCGAATGACAAGGCATTTTCCAATTTTAAGATCTCAACTTGTTGTTCCATCTCGAGTGTTTTCCCCTCATATGGAGTGAGTTTGCTCAAATCAAGCTCTGTAGATGTCTCCTTACCCAGGCTCATCAACTCTTGTACCCTAGATACCAAGGATTTGCAAGCACTATTGACTGCTGAAGATGAGTTCTCCAATCTGTCTTGAGTGGTAGACATAAAGTTTGCCTTTACGCGAGATGCTGTCACGAGCTGGGCAGTTGAAGATGCAACCTCGTTACAAGCGACGATAAGCTCTTCATGTGAATGTTCTGAGTTAAGCACGCCATCAGCTGTCAGTATCAATATGTTGGTTGCACCCGCAACAGCTTTGGAGGCACTAATGAGACCTTCTGTCCAACGATTATTCTTTTTGTAAAATTCTTGAATCGTCAGAGCTCCTTTATTTTTCGATACAATCTCCTTCTGTGAATTGATCGATGCTTCAATTAACGCTGCCACAGCTTTTGTAATTCTAATTGCAGCGGACACAATGGCCTCATGAATCTCCAAACTCAAGTGCCCCGATGACTTGTTCCTAAGAACATCCAAAAACAGGTTTGCCTTGTTGATGATTTTTACTGCGTCATTGAACTCAGCTTCAACCTGCAGCTCAATATCACCCTTGAGGTTTATAGATGCCTTGGGTTTAAAGGCTTCCAAAATATCGCCGAGAGACTTGAGCAGTTGTTGCATTTGTATGTTGCAATCAATAACAAGATCTATTTTCTCGTCTTGCTCTTCCAAACTCTGTAAAGAATCAGATGTCAAGCTCAGGTAGAAAATTTCTGCTTTATCAAGGACAGAATTCAAAAGCGAGCTCCATTCAGCCTCTTCATCAACTCCAACATTCTTAGTCAATCCCTTGATATTGAGCATGAGATCGTAAAGCGATGCTGCTAATTCAGAACCACTAAGAATAACGTCAGATAACCCTTGGCTTTCAACGTTCTGTCTATCGTTGTGCTCACTGAGAAAATTATTAAAAGCCTGGGCGAACTCTGTCGAAGTATCAGCACAAAGGTCAATAATGGATCCCGTATACTCAGGAGATGAGTTCAGGTTCCCTGCCTGCATGGCTGAGGTAAACTCGTATTTTGAATCTTGAACTCTCCGTACGTTATTGACTAAAACAATGTCCAATAGGGACCAGATCCGTTCCCCATTGGGTGCAGCCTTGCTCTTTACTAAAGACAACTCCTTCAAAGCGCTGTCTAAAGACTCTTGTGCAATTTCGAGATCAACTTCTTTTTCGTTCAACTGTTCTTGTAACCCGCTTACGTTGAAACTGGACAAAGTTCTGTCTTTCTCGGCAAGTTGAACACGTAAGTTTTCAAGCTCTGCTTCATGTTTTTGAAGAAGATCAGCCAATCTCTGTGTTTTGGTTTTGTCGCTTTCACTAAATTCTGCGCTCAATGCTCTCAGCTCCGTTTGCAATCTTTCGATTTCAACGTCTTTGGAGGCCTTAACACGGTCCAAATCCAATCTGGCTCTGTCTCTTTCTCTTATCAAATCAGCAAGCTCAAGATTCTTTTGCTTTAAATCTTTTTCAAATTTCTCTTTTTTAAGAATTGATTCTTGCGCACTGTTTATCTTTTGTTGAATCTTTTTAAACTTTGACAAAAGATTCAAATGCTCCAGCCTCAATTGTGAGTACAACTTTGCTAAGGCCTCGTATTTTTTTGCCCAGTTCGTGACCTGTTCTTCCAAAAGCTTTACTTGCTCATCTTTCGAAGCAAGCTGCTGTGTAGCTGTTTCATTAATATTAGCCAATTCCACTTCCAACGATTTAACGCGAGAGTCATATTGCTGCAAGAGCGCTTGGTCATTGTCAAACTGATTTTTGAACATCACAAGGTCATGCTCAAGTTCAGTGACCCTAGAAGTTTGAGCACTCGTTTGCTGTAATCTCAACATTTCCTGTTCTTGATTACTGCGCCTTTCCTGAGCCAACTTTTGTTGCTCAAATTGTTGTTGCATTTTAATCTGCTCTTCTAGTTGTCTTTGTCTCTGTAACTCTAACTCCCGTTGTTGTTGCTGCTGCTGTTGCTGTTGAGCAATTAAATTAGCATCAGGTGTTGCAAAATCTCTTGGTGGAAGCTCCGGAGTCTTCTCGACATTGAACAGCGTATTCTGTTGCTCGATTCGGGGCTCCGCCCGATCATTAACGGCCAAGCGATTTCCATTCTGATCATCTGAAATTCTTAAATTTGGTGGTTGATTGCTTAATTTCGGTATAGTAATCAAACTGGTCAAAAATTTGAGTGCTTGACAGTCAGTGTAGAAGTCTCGCAAACAGAAATGTTGCGAATTGAACCTATCAAATAAAGCAGCTAATGCATCATCATCACCAAGTTGTTGATACATTGCTCTGAGCATAGAAATCAAAAATTTATAAATGCCATAAGTTTCTGAAACGAGAGGAACCAAAGCAGATACCTTGCAAAGATTACCGGGGTGTTGATGTACAGTTGCAAAAATCAATTGTTGTAAATCCTGGATTGAGTCCTGTAAATCCATCAATTGCAAAATTGATTCGTATCCTTCATTGGGGTCGTTCACAGTTCTGAGAGAAATGTACTCTTCATACTCGAAAATGCCGTTAAAGCCTGGGTTGTTTCTGTGAAAATCTAATTTTCTCACAAGAAATCTATCATACTGGTTAATAAGACGGCCATAGCTACTGGAGCTTGGAAACACAGTCGACAAAGACAGCAAATAATCACGATTTCTGTAACCATCCTTCAAAGTATTCGGATGTCCCTCTTGCAAGACTTTGTGAATCATGATCAAGGCCTTGAAAAATTGAACCTCGCTGTTCTGTAGAGGCTGAATTTTGACGGCATTCCAAAAAGCCCGGGAGTTTTTATGATCCCAAGTATAGACAATGCAAGCACGGACGTGTTTACGCTTAGGTGGCACTTCCTCGGAGTTACAAGCTTTTTTCACACTGATCTGGAGATCAACTTCTGCACGGCTCATGGTATTTCTGGAAGAATTCAATTAGGAGCACTGTATTTGAAGTGAAGTGTATTCAAGGAAAATTTCAAAGTTGCGTAGACAATAGGTAGGATTCTTGATAATTAGGAGGCGAGGTCGGTTTCTGGTGCGATAACTCCTGCATGAATATTAAGACGGCCAAGAATACGTCTAGGGTTACTTTACCTCACCTGAACGAGAACCTATTTCCGATCCCGGAGTAAAAATCAAAGATTTATGTAAGTTGAAAAAAATTGTGGGTTTTTGAGGTACTGTCAGATATTTTACTTTACTGTAAGACATTGTAAATTTTTCTGATGCGGGATTTTCCCTTTTCTTATTTTGCTTGCGATTGGACCCAAATTGTAAAAGCCGCAAAACAAGGAGGAAGCAAAACGTAGGAATTTTTTCATTCAACCCAAAATTCAATTAATAAATAGAATTTCATCATCTTTCATAAGGAAAGACGGACGAAGGAATATCCGTAAAAATGTTATACAATAAGCTACCGAACAACCCACTTGACCTACACAGCTCTTGCAGCCAAATCTCCCTTTTGCTGCAGTCGCATTTTTTTTTTTTTTTTTTTCAACATGACAAAATTTTATCAGTGCCCTCTACTAACTACTTATAGATTTTCTGTTTGCATCCACACCCATGTCTACCGGTGCACAAAAAGTTAGCTATCCGTATGTGGACACAACTAGATCGTAAAATTCTCAGGTCATACTAACCGAAGCTTCTGGTATGGAGGTGCTGCGAGCATGTCTGCCTGCTTGGTCACACATCCCTTAGACTTGGCTAAAGTTCGATTGCAAACTGCCTCAAATAGAAGTCAAGGTTTAATTTCTATGGCGCTTCAGATTGTTCGTAACGAGGGCGTCCTCAAGTTATACTCTGGTCTCACAGCCTCTCTTTTGAGACAGGCTACTTATTCCACTGTAAGATTTGGTGTTTACGAATTTTTAAAGGAAAAATATCAAGACACGTATAAGATGAATCCATCAACATCTATTTTGCTTCCTATGTCTATGATATCAGGTGCTTTGGGTGGTTTCGTTGGAAACCCATCTGATGTTGTCAATATTCGCATGCAAAATGATTCTTCGTTACCAATCAACCAGAGAAGGAATTACCGAAATGCCATTCATGGTATTTTCAGAATTACTACCCTGGAAGGCATAACTTCGTTGTTCCGTGGATTAACACCGAACTTGGTTAGAGGAGTCTTGATGACAGCATCGCAGGTCGTTACTTATGACATTGCAAAAAACATTCTTGTGAATGCGATGAATTTAGATCCAGGAAGAAAGTCCACACACTTTTCAGCTTCATTGTTGGCAGGTTTGGTGGCAACAACTGTGTGTTCACCTGCTGATGTAGTTAAAACTCGCATCATGAATTCGAAGGGTTCTCAGGACGGGGCATTGAGAATTCTTACAAATGCAGTCTCAAACGAAGGCGTTGGTTTCATGTTCCGCGGGTGGCTACCATCTTTCATAAGGCTTGGACCTCATACTATTGTTACATTCTTGGCTCTAGAGCAATTAAGAAAATTTAGACTCGGCATGAACTAAGCGAATATTGATGCTTACTTTTATAGACTTATAGAATAGTTGCTTCGAATTTACATGTATTGTAGTGAAAAAGGTAAGACACAAAATTGTCAATATTAGCAATATAATATCATCTTGGACTTCAGGAACACTCAGGAGACTTATACTTGAATATTATCCAACTCAGCTTTTTCAAAGGCCTCCTTCTCAGCCTCTAAAAGATATGGAATCAAATAGTGAGTGTCTTCCTCTGGTTTGACAGCCTTGCTAGGTGGGAGCAAATGATGAGATAAGGCACACTGATGAGCGGTGATAATCCTAAAGTTTCTGGCATAGGACTCATCTTCAGGCAATCTAGAAATAGCCTTTTGAGCAATTGGATTTTCCTCCATAATTAAATCATTGAATCTAAAACTGTTAGATGTTGTCTTCTCTTTATTACATTGATTTCAACATACCTTAAACCCATCTCACGGTAGCCAGCATAGGCCACAAAAGTTTTGGCGATCGGGGTCACCACTTTTGCTAAAGTAGGCCTCGACAAAATCCAGTCGGAGGCCTTGACAATAGATGTTATGGATGCCATTTCGCTTTGATTCCTTAACTTGAAGTGCAATCTAGTTTTAATTTGTTCGCGAAATCAGCAAATGCCTACAGTTCATTGGCTCTTTTCACTGTTTGTGCACACTACGGAGCGCACTGAAATAATCTTGTTAAATGCAAGACACAATAGATCAGTACTGGTATTCGTCAGTGGGCAAGCCGTGCCTGTTTTCAAAACCCAAATCTCCGAGAATATTCAAAATACCGTCTTCTTTGACGAAGTTAAGAATTTTTTCGTTTTTGCACAAGACCAAGCCCATGTAACCACATGAATTAATTCCAACAATGTCTTTATACTTTGCGTTCGATCTTGGAACAATCATCATATAATCCAATGTGGCTATAACATTGTAAGAAATATGATTTTGTCCTTCATCCCTGAGCACAGTGAGGACCCTTTGAAGCAAAGCAATGAAGGTCATAGCCAAAAGATCAGGAGTGAGTTCTTGATCACGAGGTAAAGGTGCCACGAAATGAGCAAATGGAAGATTCTTGTCCTGTAGAGGCTCACGTTTCTCACTGGGAACGAAATATTCTTCTTTCAGAACCAATGAACTTGCAAAATTCGAAAATCCTGGCGACAACGGCATAAATTGGACGTGCTTGTGAGGCTGAGATGCTCCACTCTGAGGTCCACTATTGTAAAATGCAAACCACTCTCTATCATGTTCCGAGTTCTTTAGTTCCAATAAAATTGAGTAGATTGCAGATAGTTCGATAGGGGAGAGAGGGGTGTCCTGCGATAAAAAATCTTTTGATATCAACATAAAGTGATAAGGCACAACAGGGTATTTATTCAAGACAACCTTATAATCCAGAAACTCTTTATATTCTTCTAATACAGTCAATTCTGGCTCTGGTTTTGCAAAAGGATTAGTTTCTATTGTCCCATTTTCTGGTCTTTCCTGTAAGGTCTTGAGTAAAGTCAATATGAATGAGTACAGTGAACCGTCAATGGTCTCTTCGTAAGTCTCATGCACTGCATCCTTACCACCAAAAATTAGATGGCCACAAGCCTCAGCGGAGTCAAAAGTATCTTGTAATTGCTTGAAAAAAGCCATTTGATTTTTGAGTAGGTCTGATCAGAACAGTGAGCCCTTCGATTCTACATTTCGTCACGTGATATGAATTATTCCGAATAAGCGGAAGAATCAAGTGATCAGGTGAGAAGAGTATCCCACACAAATGACGTTACGCAATTTTTGAAGAAAGGATCTGTATTAATATGATTAAAGCTATTTTTTGTGCTTTTTTGCTATTCTCTTAAGTGCTCTTTGCTCATTCTTCATGACACCGTCAACCATCTTATACTTACCCTTCACCCCACGAGGTCTTCCACTTAAACCCTTATTAGCACCTTTAGCAACAACAAGAGATGGCTTTGGTCTTTTCTTTTGTTTATTTGACAATTTCCTCACCAAAGCCTGAATCTCATCAGCCTTGTCCTTCTCACTCTTTCCCGAGTCCTCGTTTATGAGATCACTCTTTTTCTTTATCTTCTCCAAGCGTTTAAGAGCTCTCATTTTCTTTCTTCCTTGTGCTTCTAGAACTTTCTTTATAGGACGAGCATTCATTTGTTTCTCTCTTTCACGAATTGCTGCTGCCGCTTCCTTTGTAATTGGCTTCGTAATTTTTGAATGCTGTCTCTCATCTTCAATAAACCAGTCTGGTAGATTATTTTGATCTCTGAACGAATATCTGTTTAATCCTTCATTTATTAAATCGTGCTTGCTCTTTTGGCCAAGTGCAATTTGATGGGCCAACGTCATTGCCTGAGCAGAGTCTAATCGAGGATTGTGCTCTGTATTGATATTCTCAGGTTCCAAGTCAATTTCCTCTTCATCATCACTCGATGGCGTTTCAGTCTTATGGTCATCCATCAATTGCTCAGATTCAGAGCTTGACTCAGCTTGAGAGTCATCATCAAGTTTGCTAGATTGCTTATTGTCTGCTAATGATTGTTCCAATGTAGCCTCATCCAAGGAGTCAAAAATCAGGTTTCGAGTGAAAAAAGACTGTGCATCTTTCGACAAAGAATTGGAATGATGAGCATTTGATGAATCATTCTCTCCTGACTCAGAGTCACTTTCCCAAGCAGCTTCATTATTAGGACTGTCAGAATCATAATCAGCATCAGAATTCGAGTTTTCGGTAAAACCTTCCCATTTTTCCTCATTCATAACACCTCGAGCCAATTTGACTCTATATTTGGCATCCTTTTCCGCTCTCCTCTTTTTATAGTCATTGTACATATCTTCAAGTTGAGCTTCTAAGGAATCTTCATAATCTTGACCTGTAATATCATGTTGTGATTGAGGAAAGTCAAGGCTCGTTTCCTGATCTTCTGAAATGACCATCTGCTTACGACCCTTGTTCAAATCATCAAGTTTTCCAGTCTTTTGCGCAGAAGCTAAACTAAAGAGAGACAGTGACTTGCTTTCAGCTGCTTCAATACCTATTGTCATATCTGTAAGCATGTTCATCTGCAATCTCTTGATCTCCTTTTGTTTTGCTTCATTTGAAGTTTTCTTTTCTCTCCTCTTTTTCAATCGATGCTTTTCAGCTAAAGCAGCCAAATCCCGACTAATTTGTTCCTCCTCTGTGAGATGCTCTTGTTCAATTGGCTTCTCTTCTTTCTCGTCTAAGCCTAAGGCCAGACGAGCCTGTTTTCGAAATCTGAGAATGTGTTTGAATTCTTTTTTTCCAAGAACTTTCAAGTCATTGATGCATTCCAGCAATTCTTCATTCCACAAGCGAAGCTTACGAATGATTCTCCATTCATCATTCTCCTTTGGAGGCTCTAAGAGCCGGTTTAGATCGCCCAAGCGATTAATAGGCTCTTCATCCTTTATAAACTCCAACAAATCCATTTCCTTGTAAAGTAAATAATTTCCTTCCTCATAACCCTCTCTCTGTCTAAAGTGCTTTTCTGGGTTGAAAACTTGTGCCTCATTATTTTGCTTACCAGACTGTAATTCCTCAAAAACTTCTTTTGCATCGAGCAACCTAGGATCAAGCTTCTTTGGTGCTTTGAAGCCCTTGCAAACGACGAATATCTCAGCTGAAACATTTCTTGATGCTGGTGGTTTCGTTGCTTCAACCTTTTCGAATAATTGTTGAAAAACCCAAATTAGGTTATTGTAGTCTCTTGATCTAAACACCTTTGTCACAAATGTTCCACCTTGAACAAGATGCTCAGCTGCCAACCTTAATGCTTTGAGAACAAGCTGAGATTGAGTAAATGCATCTTGAACCCATCCTAAACCAACATTCGGAGCACCATCGTGAAGAAAGGTGTCCGCTTTCCAAGTTTTGAGATGGCCTCGAAGTTTAGAGCGACAGTCCTCTGTCGTAATATCTGACTGAAACGTAACGCATTTAGGTATTGGCTTCATTGGAACTATATCAACTCCAATTATCAATGAGTTAATAGGACAAAGATTGCATGCTACCTGGCACCAAGAGCCAGGTGCAGCACAAAGGTCGACAACAACTTTCGATTTCTCCAAGAAATGCCCATATTTTTCATTCACCTGAATAAGTTTAAACGAGGATCTAGCCCTATATCCTTTCTCTTTAGCCAAGTAATAGTACCTGTCTAATCTTCCTTTACTATTCTTTTTTTGCGTACGACCCATGTTCCTCGAAGGCTGTGACTGCGATGCGATGTGATGCGATAATCTAAAAAAAAAAAGACCTGTTGTGTGGGATGGATATCCTGCATATACGGTTATCGGCTTCTTACATTTGAGTGTGTAGCTGAGATTATTCAATTTTTCATAGAGCCCAACAATTTTCATCTTCCCTCAAGGAAGTACCTATCCTGTTAATATGGATGTCATGACACAAAATGCATTGCTTTGTGATAAGATCGTCAATCTCATCATTATTTATTCCGTGTGCCTTTATTGAATTCTTAACAACGCGTTTGAATTTGTAGTCACCCTTCAATTTTAGATAGTATTTCACCATGCATTCCTTATGGAACGCGTGTTGGCAATTAGGAAAAACCAAGACCGTCTTTTCGAAATAGGGAAGCTGACATAAGGGGCAAGAGTCACCTGCTCTTAAAATGGTCCCCACTTTCCCACCCACACTAGCATCCTTGAACTCTAGCGCCTGCGCTCTCAAGCTTGTAGACGCACGGATAGACTCTTTCATTTCGAGCGTTAGATGATTTACTTCATCTTGATATTGTCGTAAAGTGTCTATGATTTCCTCCTTAATATCGCTGACGCAGACAGATTCCGGAAATAAAGGTAAGAGATCTTTGAGAGTGAGCTCACCGTGACCTTTGGAGAATTCGTCAGACTTTTGCAATATATACCGAGAAATATCCTTATATGAGGCTAAGCTCAATGAAGAATCATTGCTTAAGTTTAGATCAATGCCCTTGACCAAGTAAGATGAGAACTGAATCCACAATCTTTTGCGAATTAAGCCCTTATCGCTTTTACGAGCTGGAGACGAGAGGGAAAATCTCGCTGACTCATGAGATTTACTCGGGTGTTCAAAATTTTGCGAGCTCAAAAGATGATCCTGATCGTATCTTCTCAAAACTAATTCAGCCAAGCTTCGCCTATTTTTTTGAAGAGCTAAGTCGAGGGCTAAATCATACTTTTCTAAGCCATTCACGAGTATATGCACCGCTGCTTCAGTCTTGTCAAACCTAATACACAAACGAAGCATGAGTTGAGTATCAAAAAATGAGTTCAAAGGACCATCATGGTTTAAAAATTCGAATACCTGAATGATTTGTGCAGATGTTTTTCCGGTTTCGTCTTTTCTTTGTATGAGCGTTGAGAGATATGATTCTATTATGGACGAATCTTTCAATCTTTTTTCGAAGATAAGAGTTTTGAGGTATTCCAAGATTGTTTCATTTGCTTCTTCCGGAGACTGATGGTAGCGCTGATACAGAAGGATGGCGGGCAAAAGTTCAACATGATTAAGAGATGGAGATTTTGACCACGCTTTTATTGTATCGCTAGGACAATTGATAAGAAGTATCAACGCTGAAGAGGAAGCAAGTTTTTGCCCAAGCTCCGGATCTTCAACACAAGCTTCGTGAATAAATTCTAATGCCAGCTTCCATCTCTTATTATCTAGAGAGTGCTTTAATAGTAGCAGATAATCCTTAATTAGAACAGCGAATTCAATTTCAATATTTTCCATGTTAGCTTTTGAAAGCATGTTAATTACCGAACATCTATCAAAGGAATCCTTTTCTTGTTTGAGAAGATTGGAAAGCGATTCGAGTATTTCATCTTGAAGATTTTCTGCCTCCAGATTATACAGAGCATTCTGGTTTGTAAGTCCATAAGCACGTAAGAACAAATGTAAAATCCAGGAAGAAAGAATTTTGCGCTTCATGGTATTCTTGGTTTGTCCAGAGCACCTGAGCCATTCTTTCAAATAATCAACCATCATCAAGCAATAAGAAAATTCGCTTGATTCTTTCGAAAATGTAAACTTTGCATCTTCCAAAGTCATAAAAACCTTGTCGATACTCTCATTCAGTTCAGCTAAAAGTCTTAGACCTCGTGACCAAGCAGTTAGTTTCTTTTTTTCTGGCTCACTGGAATTTTCATGTCCCCTTTGAAGCAAGTAATAACCATATTTGGCTAATACCAATTTTTTCTTAGTCTGCCTCTCGGTATCAAAGGTCATTTCATCCAACATCAGAAGTGCATCATCAAACCTGTTAGCATCACAAAGGGGTTTCCACAAATTTGAAACCTCATTCTTTATTCTTATCTCAAATATTGTCAGTTTAGTAAATATCCATGATGTTTTTTTAACACCGTCTAATGCCGAACCTAAAAACGTGTCCCCGGGATTAACAAAAGAAGCCAAATTCAATTCTATTGGCGGATTTGATTTTAATTTGTCAACAAAAGTTAGTCGTCTTTTGTTTCCAGCCAAGAAGGCTAGGTGGTATTCTGTTGTAAAGAGAAATCCTCCATCCATTAACGATCTTGATATGGGTTCTGGTATCAATTTGCTAGAAAATATTTCGCAAAGACTATCGTCAGTAATGGTATTACCAGATTCTAAATCAATGAAATAAAAGTTGTTTGAAGTTGAGCAGGAAATTGGGCTTTTGAGAGGATATTTAAAATGATCAACACGAGGTGCTGATTTGAGAATAGAGAAAAGGTCATCGGAACTCGATAAAGGCCATTGTAGAAGGCGGTTTGCAAACCCTAATTTCATGTATTTCAAGTCTGCCTTCAACATCAAACATTGACCTTCAAAGGAGAGTGCATGTTTTAGAAACTTATCATCGCGTTTACTTGAATTAGCTTCACCAAGATGAGCCCTTACCAATGACACATGGATATTATTTTCTTCATCCAAGATGACAAATTCAGTACTAGTATAATCAAAATTATGCCTAAAGGTCACATTTTTGATCGCGATTCCCTTAAGACGATTTAAAATCTTGAATCGAGAATACTCCAGATGAAGGTAGAGGTATTGGTCCGTTGTAGTTCTCACAATGAAATGAACGCCCAGTGGATGAATCCAACAGTCTTTAATTTGATTTCGTGTTGATTTAGGAATTTCAATTGCTGAAGTTCTCGATGGTTCATTAAGATCAAAGCGATAAACTGTCAGTCTTGTGGCGATATGCATCTTATTGCTTGAAACAAGAACTTTAATGATATCATCATGCAAATCAAACATTAGCCCGACATTATGTAGTTCAACTTTTGGGCCATCCTCGGACACGCTATGGTGTGAAGAAGACATTTTATCGGTTGCCTAGCTAAGAGGAGAAAAGCGATATGAGTATTCATATCACGTGACAGATGTTGGAAAGGCTCACAGGGAGCACGTGGAGAGATCAATGGCCGCGAGAGAACTCCCCACCTTCCAATAAATCAATATATTTTGAAGCCTTTGAAGCAGTTACAACCTTTTTGCTTACATCTTCTTTCTAAAAAATGCGTCATGAGTAAATTCGGAAGCTTTGCATTCACAGCCTTCAATTTGTCTCACGTTAATGCTTTTTTTTATACCACAATATTGTCGCGAGCGAGGGGGGCCCGCGGGGGTGGGCGTGTGCCGACAAACATGAAACCCGATCGCAGGCGCAGTAGCGACAGTAGCAAGTGACCGAAGGATATTAGCGATAACGTTTCATTCCTACGAATATGAATGTCCTCAAATTGCAGAAAAAGCACCCCGAGTTAGATCAAGCTCAGATATTTGACCTTATTGATGAATTCAGAAAGATTGATCTTGATGAAAAGGGATGGGTAGAGAAAAAAGACGTTATAAATGCAATTGCCTCTCAAGGAACATTTTCATACGACGAGGCCAGAGAAACTCTCAAAACTGTTGAAGTTGACGCTTCCGGGCATGTTGAAGTAGAAGACTACGTTGATCTTGTTTCGAAGTTGAAAGCACAACTGTCGCAATCTGCTTCGGCACCCCCTGTTGATGGAAATCCGGCCAACGCTAACTCTGCAAAGCCAATTGAGACTGCTAATACAGCAAAGAAGACATACATTGGCGGAAGAACATCCGGTACAACACATACGGTCAATGATGAGGAAAGGTCAGAGTTTACTCGTCACATCAACTCTGTGCTTGCTGGTGACGACATTATCGGTGACCGCTTACCATTTGACACGGAAACGTTTCAAATCTTTGATGAATGCAGAGACGGTCTAGTTCTCTCAAAATTAATCAATGACTCGGTGCCCGATACGATTGATACTCGTGTTTTGAATCTTCCAACGACCAAGAAAAAGACTCTCAACAATTTTCAAATGTCTGAGAACGCAAACATCATCATTAATTCAGCCAAAGCCATTGGGTGCGTAGTTGTCAATGTGCATTCTGATGATATCATAGATGGTAAGGAACATCTAATTTTGGGATTAATTTGGCAAATTATTCGAAGGGGACTTTTATCTAAAGTGGATATTAAATTTCATCCAGAATTGTATCGTCTTTTGGAAGATGATGAAACTCTTGAACAATTCTTGAGATTGCCACCGGAGAAGATTTTGATTCGTTGGTTTAACTATCATCTCAAAAATGCGGGATCTCAAAGAAGAGTGTCCAACTTCTCAAAGGACATCAGTGATGGAGAGAACTACACGGTTCTTTTGAATCAACTCAAGCCAGATCAGTGTGATCTCTCACCTCTTCAGATAAGCGACCACTTGCAGAGAGCGGAAGCTATTCTCCACAACGCGGAAAAGATCGGCGTAAGAAAATATCTTACCCCAAATTCATTGGTGGCTGGTAATCCTAAATTGAATCTTGCTTTTGTTGCACATCTTTTCAACACTTACCCGGGTCTTGACCCAATTGAGGAGGCGGAGAAGCCAGAAATCGAGGAATTTGATGCTGAAGGAGAGAGAGAGGCGAGAGTGTTCACTTTGTGGCTCAACTCCCTCGATGTTGACCCTCCGATTGTGTCTTTATTTGAAGATTTAAAGGATGGCTTGGTATTGTTGCAAGCTTTTGAAAAAGTTTTGCCTGGAAGTGTTTCTATGAAGCAAGTTAACAAGAAGCCATCAAACGGTGCCGAACTCTCTAGATTCAAGGCTCTTGAGAACACTAACTATGGCGTCGAAGTTGGAAAAGCCAATGGATTTTCTTTGGTTGGTATTGAGGGCTCTGACATAGTTGATGGCAACAAACTATTGACGTTAGGAATTGTGTGGCAATTGATGCGGAAAAATATCATCAACACTTTGACTGACCTTGGAAATGGCAAAAATATCTCTGATTCAGATATTTTGAAATGGGCAAACGCCCAAGTCGCTAAAGGTGGTAAAAGTAAGCCTATTAGGTCCTTCGGTGACGCTTCTTTATCTAACGGTGTTTACTTATTGGACATTTTGAATGGTATCAAACCAGGCTACGTGGATTATGACTTGGTGTATCAGGATACGTCATCAGAGGAAGAAAAATATGCTAATGCCAGGTTGGCCATTTCTATTGCGAGAAAACTTGGTGCATTGATTTGGCTTGTTCCAGAGGATATCAACGAAGTGCGCAGCAGGTTGATATTGTCTTTCGTTGGAAGTTTGATGAGTGTTGCTGATCTGCAATGAGTGTATTATTGATAGAAAAACAAGAAGTACTGTATACAATATATTTGATAATTTTGTTAGTCGCGGTGTCCAATAAGAGAGTAACCTTTACTATTCACGAAAGAACAATTCTTATACAATAAGTGACCATGCCGGCATCACCTATTTTACCATTTACAGAGGCCAACACAAAACGCGTTGCCTCTTTATTCAGACAAGCGTTGCGTACGGCTTTCGACTCGTCTCTAAAGTTTGATGTCTATAGGCGGGAGAGCAACATGATAAGGGCACAATTCGAAGCGAACAAGCAAATACATGATGTCAATGAGTTGGAAAAGGTTATCCAAGATACAAAGAATAAACTTAACAAATGGAAACATCCGGATCCGTACATCACACCAGGTAGACCAGGGGGAAGCAAATGGGAGAGAAACCTTCCTTCGCCAAATGAGAAACCCGTGACGGGCGACTGGTGATGCAGATGAGGATTTCTACGGTTAAATTTGATGCAAAAAAATCTATTCATCTTGAAGGCATGTTGAGGACGATTGAAATATTTTCGTTATTCGTTATTTTCGTGGTTCCCCTAACAAAAGAAAGGTTGACAACCAATAGTTTAGATATAATCCATTTTTTTTATCTATTAATTATGCATAGGAGTATACTAATGTTCTATTCCAACAATTTTTTGTTATTAACGGTCAACTTTTTTTCTTTTTCTTTTCTTTTTTTTTTTTTTTTTTTTTTTTTTTTTTTTTTTTTTTTTTTTTTTTTTTTTTTTTTTTTTTTTTTTTTTTTTTTTTTTTTTTTTTTTTTTTTTTTTAATTCTCTTTCTCTCTGGAGATCACGTGAGTAGAAGAAAATAAGATACGCCCTCCGATGCTCATCTCCAATATTTTCAGTACCATCTACAAGAACTACCATGCCGAGATCCAAGCGTTCGAAGCTTGTCACATTGGCTAACACGGAAAAGAAAGGCAAGGATTTTAAAGTTTCCAATCTCAACAAAATTCAACTGCATTTAGATTCATATCGCTATGTCTGGGTTCTACAAATTGATCAAGTGAGAACACTGGCTATTCAAGAAATAAGGTCTGACTGGGAAGGATCTAAATTAGTTTTTGGAAAAAAATCAATTATCGAGAAGGCTCTTGGAGCAAGTCCCCTGGAAGAATATAAAGAGAACCTTCATCAGTTGACAAAAATTCTTGATGGTGAATCATCTCTTTTATTTACCAACGAAGACCCTGATACCGTGAAGGCTTATTTCAACGCCTTCACGAAACCCAATTATTGCCGTGCAAAGACAGTGTGCCCCATAGACTTCACTATTCCTGAAGGCATAGTTTATTCCCGGGGTGGCCAAATACCAATCGAAGAGGATGTGCCAATGCCACATAATTTGGAGGAAACATTCAGAACCAAGTTCAACATCCCGACATCTATCAAAGCAGGCAAGATTGTCTTAAAAGAGCCGTATGTTGTTTGTAAAGCCGGTGATGTGCTCAACATCAATCAAGCTTTGATTTTGAAGCAGTTTGGAATCGCAGCTGCTGAATGTCGAGTTAAATTAAAATCTTATTTTGATGTGGATAAAGCAGAGGTCTTTTGATAAATAAGCGGAGTAACTTCATATGAGTTTAGCCAGAATAGATTGTCGATGTGTAATTTAGTAATTTACCCGTTTCAGCATTTTTTTTTTTTTTTTTTTTTTTATTTATTTTCTTAAACAAGAAAGGTTTATGGACATCAATTAGAGTTATATTGGACAAAAAAAAGTCTTGCTCTCTCTGATGCTCTGTTCTTTAGGCTGTAGATGTTCAGTCTCGGTACTTTGAAAGAGCAACCCTTCGACACTATAAACTTACTTTGATTGAGCTCAACTTCTAAGTTTCCTTCAGCAAGATAAAAAATGAACGTGGAGTCTCTTGCGCTTCTTAGGCTCTTGAAGCCCCTTGGTGGCAAATGAAGAAGACCTGCTGCTATATCATGAGAATTCGAATCAAAAAGTGGCGCCACTTCGAATTCCTCTGCCAAATCACTTTTAGGATCAGCCACGGGCTTTGTAAATGCTCCCCCATCTGGAGCCCATGCAATACATTCAGTGGCCAACTTTTCATCATCTAGAAATACCTGTGCCTCGATTTTTCCATCATTAAACCACTCGGGCTCAGTATATTTCCCTGAATCTTGATTTTTCAATTTGTTGCTTGTTTTATTTGGATGACTTCCACTCTTTCTTTTTCTTTTACGAGTTTGCTTGTCGGGAGTGGGTTCCGGGACTTTCACGACCTCCTTGATTTCTTGTAGTGGAATCTTATGAACATCGCTTAGCAAAGTATTATTATTATACTCATCTGCAAAGTCATCAGATCTAGAGTAAATGATGCGCTCATTTCTCCAATAAGCCAATGGCTTGCACCTCATTCGCTTGGAACGCCGTAAGCCTTCAGGTGGAGGCGACGGTAGCAGAGACACCAGATTTTTCTCTTCCTGAGAGAATCTGTTAATGCTAGCTCTTTCATTACCTAAGTTTGCCGTTTGCGTTTCCCTATAGTCAACATCCGATAATGAATCCGATTCCGAGTACACATCGGGCCGAATAAGCACCTCATCCCTGAAGTCATTGGCACTAGGATATTCTTGAGAAATGGTGTATTCATCATTAGTGGTAGATAACTGCTTGCGTTGATTGCCACCGAGGTTCAACATTGAGGCATTTAAAGATGATACTGGCGCATTTGAGTTCAGAGACATGCTCAGAGCCAGTTTTGACTGGGATATGATATCACTTGCCTGATAGTGATCATCTTCCACGGGCTCCTTTGAGCCATTCTCGTTGGCCGAAAACAGGTATGCGATGGGTTCATTTAGATGCTTGCTGAGCCCTTCATTGGATTGAGTCTCCACATCAAAATCATCCAAAAAGTCAATACTTTGCTCAGGTTTTAGCTCATTCGCGGCAGGTGGTTTTTGTTTTCTCTTTACCATCCACTTTGCATTTCCAAGCTTTTCATCATCCTCATTCAAAGAAGTTTCATTGTTATGAACACTTTCCGGGGTTCTTTTCATGCGAGCAATTCCTAAAGTCTTTTTTGGTTGTGATTCCTTTTTATTCACTTGAGTTGATGAATCAATGGCTTTTGTATTCAACTCGGTCTTCAGACTCTTATAGTTGATATGAGGATGAAGCAATGTTTGAGGCTCATCCCATGTGGTGTCAGCAAAGAATTCATCCAAATCCTCCATATCATATTTATCTCTTGAAAGGCCCTCTCGAGCTCGGAGACCTGTTTTTCGTGCCTCGTATCCTAAGTTTAAGAGGTCCATAATACCTGTGATAAGGTTGTTTGTTTTTCTGAGGTGGTTACGCGATGCGCGATTTCAGATATCGGTGACCCTGCTTACATCCAAAGCGTGACTGCCTCCTCAAAAATCCAATGAAAAAAACTCAACTCCAACATCTTTTCGTTCCTTACTCCGTAGCTCATAGTTTAAGCATAAACCATCCGAGTAAATGATTTGCAAAATAAAACGAGGGTACTCTTCGACTGCAGAAACTTCAAGCGTTGAAACACCCACGATGGTACGCAATGATGTCTCTCCAAACGCAATATTTGCACCATTAGGAAAGATGTGTTCTTGTCTGATACCAAAAATTCCTTTATATTCACAAAACCTGAAGACAGAGACAAGGCCTTGTTGAGAGACAAGCACCCACGCCAGGAGACTAGGAAGTATTAAAGTTATTGAGATGCGGTTTATCCATGCTGTATCTTCGTCACCTGGTAACTTAAAGTTAAACACAATATCTGTGTCGGCGTTGCAATGAAGGCTATCAGCACAAAAAATACCTGCCCTATTTTGTGTTGTTACTGCAAGAATAATATCATCACAAGTAGCACATACACCTCTTTGGTCAGATCCACCCTTCGCTTTCAAATGACGATGTATGCGGCGATATCTCTCATCAATGCTAGCAAATGCTTCACAAGAAGGCCCACTTTGAGACTCAGATGAACTTATTACCGGACACCTGTAGTGATGCAAACCTGCTAGTACTTGATTTACCTCTTCTTTGCCATCTGTTTCAAAACAGTTCCCATCCCTTCTTAAATCATTTAGTATAGCTTCTTCAGAACATTTCTCATTACCGAGCATTGCACGGAGTGATTTAACTTTCTTAAAAAATTGACGTCGGATTGGTTTCGCAGTCCAGCAGTAATTTGGGAGCTGGGATCTTGATAAAACTGCCGGTATGGAAGCAATAAAGGATGAATCCTGGTCATCCAAAATTTTGAACTGGAATCGCAATGTCAAGATTTCTCCGGATATTGAAGTGCAACTAACTAGTACAATATGATTGTTATTTTCAAGAAAGTACTTCATGATGTTGACTTCTGGGATATTGTGTAAGAACTCTGGACTCTTGATCTCATGAAACATTTCTTTTTTTTTGTCTTCGTAATATAAAGCAACCTTACGAGCATTTGAAGATCCAACTAAAATATTGTGGGGTTCTCCTTTCTCAGTCAGTATGGAAGCAAAATCTGTAGACCAAGCCGAGGCCTCAAGCTTGAATCTGAATGTCGGCTTTAGCCAAATGCCATGGGTTTGACGCATATTAGTAACCTTCAGGCGCCGAAGAATCAAACTTTCAAGAACACTTGTCTTCCATACCAAAATGGAACCATCGTCAACACAAACTGCAAATACTTGCTCTCCACGCCAACTCCCAGATTTTACTGAATTTATAGTATGGGGGTCAAGACGAAGAACGGAGGAGAGCATATCTTGCCGTGACGTAAACGACGGCCGGGTCTCGATTTGTACAATTGGCTTGGATAGAGGAAGCTTTGTCTCTGCACTAAATTCGTAGAAAAGAATTTCAGAGTTGCATCCTACCAATAAATAGGTATTATGAAGATTTTCAACAAACACAACAGTGCATAAATTATTTTTGAACTTCTGAGAACTTGAGAGTCCCATAAGATTAACAGCTCCAAGTGCCTTTAACTCAAGTGAGTCTTCATACAACATGGCCGGCGAAGTTGTAGGGAAATGCATCAAGTCCTCATTTTGCACCAGACCTGCGTCCGCAGAGAATATACCCGATTGTGTAGCCAAAAGATGCTGTGCTTTGTCCGTGAGTCCATCCCAATTATCATTGATACACAGTTCTGAGTGGATTTGTCCATGTATATCATCATTGTGGGAAACTTCTTCATATCTGTATAAATTATCATCCAGAGGACTATAAACTGTGTTATTTCCACCAGATAGTTGGCTGTAAAAATCATTTACATCATCGACCACAGGATGGCTCTCTCTCATTAAGAAATCTGTAAGAAGAAGCCCAAAGTTTACGGGGTTATCTTCGTTCTCTTCGTCAGGCATAGACTGAATGATGCGCCGGAGGGTACGAGCTTGCGCTACATCTCCGCCAACATTTACTCTTTGACTGAAAACATTCTCTTCATTAATATCGAATGAAAGTAGGCTGTCATTCGTAGCCGAGTCGTCTTGCGATTCTGCTCGATCAACTCGCACCCTGTTAATTCCCCTTCTCTGTAGGAAATGTTGAAAGCTGTCCAATGAGTACCAGCTTCCATTCATACTTTAGTCAAATGACGAATGGAGCGAGCAAAAATCACTGAAAAGTGTTGTCGGAGGTCAAGTTATTGGCAAATTCAAAATCAATCATGAAGTATGTGAAAGAGCTCTTGCTGTACATTACCGACCGCGCACTATATCATTAGGTGCGAAGTACACCAGTGAAAGGCAAGAACAAGAACCGAGCATCATGTAATGCTTTCAAATATAAAATGAGACAATACGTAGCTAATGATTCATACTATTTACCCCGTTTCTTTCTTCAAATAACAATAAAAAACAACATATGTGGACTCCAAACGCTTTGCACGCACTACTCTATTCATTTCCAACGGTTCTAAGCTCACTATCAGGTACAAACTTACACATAACCGATCGTATGAAACCACGTACGCCTTCAGTGGAGGTAATTGCTGAAAAAGTAGGTATGCATCATCTCGCCAAATCCCGAGAGCCACGCTGGTATAGTGTAAATGATTTCAATGACACGGCCATCTGCGATTTGATGGAAGATAACCTAAACGTGTTGAAGCTTGCAAACTCAAGCAATTTCATATACTATGATGCCAATGAACAAAAATGGTTCCTTCAAGAATTTGAAATTCTGCCCAAAAAAGAATCACTCGTTCGCCGGCCCCTTACTTGGTGTTATGATGCTACCGACGGTCATGGTGGCACGATAACACCATCCTTCGAGCTTTCTTTCTCAACTGGGCAAAATTTCGCCTGGGAATTTGGGGCAGGATTTCTAGGTATTGGATGGAATTTAGGTCTCTCTGAGAAGGTGACCTTTAAAGGTACATACAGCTGCGAAGTTGCGTCCGGTAATTACGCTCAAGTTTATTTACGGCCACTATACTATGTTATTCCGAAAGGTATGAAAAGAGAGTTGTCCTGTTCTTCAAAAAGAATCACGTCCGAGAGTAAGAGAAGACAACCTTTGATGACTGGTAATTGTCAAGAGACTTCTAGCTTCCGAATATTCAGTAATGGTGCGCCCATCATCGAGTGCGCGATCGCTTCAACACCTGAGGTCTGCAACGTCCCGTTTTAGAGTCGCTTGCGATGCTGGAGAAACACCACGCAGAATATTCCAAATTTCTGAAAAGTCTGAAAGAAGAGACCTTACAGTCGGTAGCTGAATCATATATTGCTCTAGCAGACACAACGTTTTGGGTTCCGAATTTAGCTAATGCTTCATCCTTGATTTGGCATGCTTACCATTCCTTGAACATTCCTGTAAATTGGGCTGGCTTCTATTTATTTCAGAATAAGGAAGAAAAGGATATCTTGCTTCTAGGGCCATTCCAGGGTAAGGTAGCTTGTCAGACAATACAACGAGGGAAAGGCGTATGCGGAATGGCTGCTGCGACTGGCAAGACCCAATTAGTTCCAGATGTCGAGAAGTTTCCAGGTCATATAGCTTGCGATGGTGAAACTCGGAGTGAAATTGTTGTTCCCATAAAACTTGATGACCAGGTTATTGGTGTTTTGGACATAGATTGCTTGGATTTGAATGGATTTGATGAAACTGATCGAAAATACCTCGAGAGCCTCGTTAGTCATATCGCCCAAACGAATGAATGGCTCTTTATAAATTAAAGTCAACATTACTAGAGTAATTTATCTTTATAATCTAACTTATGGTTTTCTGGCTAATATAATGAACAAAACTAACATGTTTACAATTATATTAAACCATTTTTAACTTAAACTTTACGTTGACTTTCATTGTAATTTTGATAATTAATTTTCTTAGTTTCTACTTTTTTTTTTTTTTTTTTTTTTTTTTTTTTTTTTTTTTTTTTTTTTTTTTTTTTTTTTTT
>JAJMDB010000008.1:0-159023 GCA_030573315.1 Osmozyma mogii
ATATTTATTTTATCTCGTTCTCTCTTTTTATTACCTCTCTCTCCTTAACATTTTTTGTTATATTGTGGCTGCTGAATTTCTGTTTTGGTTTAATCAATATTTGTCTTTTATTTTCAACGTTTGTGGAAATGTTACTAGAATCTGACGTTCTAGAAAGGGGAGGCAAAAATATGCGAGGGGATCGGATTTGCGGCCCCCTTGATCTCCCTACTGCAGTGTATTCTCTACCCTTATCGTACACATCCACTCTCAATTTCTAATAAATCGCATTTCTTTTAATAGTTATTTTATTCAACGTCAGCAAGTAAGTGACCAATTTTTAATTTTTATCTTTCTATACCCTGTTATTGAAGATTTATCTTCAAAATATTCTAAAAGAACTCCTATGAATCAATCTGTCATAAAAGACGAGGACTGGTCCATCATTTCTTCCCTGTCGGATTTCGAGGAGGATTCCCCAATCGCCTCTTTACAAGAAGAGCAGAGCAAAGAAAACAAAGAAGCTCCTATTGATGATGTCAATCGGGACTCCTCACAGTGTCTCGATGAGAGGCTTACAGAACCTGAAGACTCTGTCACTACCATCGGTAAGAAAAGCCCATCTTTCGACAAGAATAAAAAAACGCTACAAGAGCAAGAGATAGTAAGTGAAGAAGACCGTGCTTTCTTAAGAGAGTTCATGCGGGCTAATTCAGATTCATTCGAGCCAATGACTTCAGGTAATTATGGTGTCAATAATGACATTTCTGACGTTTGCATCGTCCGCTTTTTTCTTGGTATTTTGTCAATACTTGGTTCTTTGAATAGAAGAGCAAAGTCCTTCTCTAGGCGTTGCTGCCAGAGAATAATCCAAGCAGACCTCGAACGTCTTCAAAGGCTTCGTGACACACACACAACAGCTAATATTACGCTTTGGCAGCATGGCTTGCTCTCAACATTGGAACTAATGGATTATCACAGCGAGAATTTATTATATCTCGGCTTGATCATTGCTTCTTTGGGGATGATAGTCAAGTTATTGTTTACACCATCGGTCTTCTGGAAGCAAGATCTTAATCATTCGTGGACCGGCAAGATTTTAAGGACCAAGCAGCGTAAAAAGACCACTTTCGAAAGGTTGATATCGTTTTCATCTACACATAGTCAGCAGAAGGCACCCAGATACCTGAAACAATGGATGATTGATAATGTACACCTGATCATGAAGATAACTAACAAAGGCGTTAAGGAATGCTCGATGAAAATAACACGCTCTCGCTTTTGGTTAGACAAGGCGTCGAAGAATTGTTTCTTCATTATTAGGAGTCGATGTATTGACTTCCTCAATTGGGAAAGGAAAATCTATTTTCCATTCATACACAATTTGATGGAGAAAAATGATCACGTTTTAGTTCTTTGCAAAGTTACCATTCAGTCTTTAATCCAGAAGTCCAAAAATGCTACCACAAATTTTGGAGGTAAAGCATCAGATTGGTTCGAGAAGCATATTTTCAATCAGACAGGTTTCAGAAGAATATTGACGTGCCTATCAAACAAATTCCAAACATTTGCAATATTCCAAAGTTCGGTAAAACATCTTTCTAAATCCGTTTTTGGTCAATCTTCCATACTTCTTGAAAGGTCTTCTCGTCAAATGTTTAGAACTGTTATTTGGGCAAGAACGGCTATTCTGTCGTTCATATTGGATGGGGTTCGAAGATAATTTTAACACATATTTAGAGGATGGTGTTTTGTTATAAATATATGGTTTTTTTTTTTTTTTTTTTTTTTTTGTTGTTGTTGTTGTTTGTTTCTAGTAGCTTATTTTACGAAGTAGTCTCGAACAGAAAACTTTTTGAGAAAACGACCACGAGAGCTTCAACTAAGAAAGCAAGACTGAAGTTCAAAACAGGACGCCAAAACCGAGAGACCAAAAACCTTTTTTTTTTTTTTTTTTTTTTTTTTTTTTTTAATGAAGTCCAATGTGCAGTACAATACGTCGACCATAAACTTGCGTACATTGCATGTTACCTAACAACTCATCCACCTCAAGAAAGAAATGGGTATGCAATTCCGTGAACAACACACCAAAGACATGTGTTTACACATGTATTGATGAAGTTTTTATACTAACCAAATAGGTATACCTAAATTCTTCCGATTCATATCGGAAAGATGGCCTTTGATCTCACAAATGATCGAAGGCGATTCCGTGCCCGAGTTTGATAATTTGTACCTTGATATGAATTCCATCTTACATACTTGTACTCATACTGATGATCCTTCATTATCAAAATTGTCTGATGATCAAATGTATGCCGCTATCTTTAATTATATTGATCATTTATTTAATATAATCAAACCCAAACAAGTCTTCTACATGGCCATCGACGGTGTTGCACCAAGAGCCAAAATGAATCAACAGCGTGCAAGAAGATTCAGAACTGCTTACGAGGCTGAAGAAGCGCTCAAAAAAGCTAAAGAAGAGGGAGGTGAGCTCCCAAAAGAAGAACCATTTGATTCTAATGCGATCACTCCAGGTACTGAGTTTATGGCCAACTTGACGAGCAACTTAAAATATTTCATCCATAAGAAAATGTCCGAGGACTCTCGATGGTCGAATATTAAGGTGATTTTATCAGGTCATGAAGTCCCTGGTGAGGGTGAACATAAAATTATGAGATTCATAAGAGCAATGAAATCCAAACCGGATTATAACCCTAATTTGAGACTGTGTCTATATGGATTGGATGCTGACTTGATCATGTTGGGCTTAGTGACCCATGATTCCCATTTCTCTCTTTTAAGAGAGGAAGTCACATTCGGGCGAAACTCTCGAGGAAAAAACAATGATATTCACGATCAAAAGTTTCTTTTACTACACTTATCTTTGCTAAGAGAATATTTGGCTTTGGAATTTCAGGATTTAGAAGGTCAAGTGTCTTTCGAATATGACTTTGAGCGGATTTTGGATGACTTCATCTTGATAATGTATGTCATTGGAAATGACTTCTTACCGAATTTGCCCGACTTACATATAAATAAAGGGGCCTTTCCTCTCTTGGTTGGAGCATTCAAGCAAAGTATGATCCACTCAGATGGATATTTAAACGAAGGAGGCAAGATCAATTTCAAAAGATTGGGAATATATCTTGAGTACTTATCCGAGTTCGAGTTTGATATTTTTGAGAAAGACGACGTCGATGTTGAATGGTTCAATAAAAGGTTAGAAGACATCTCAAGAGCTGGCGAAAAGAAGAGAGAGAGATCGGGCAAAGTACTCCTTTTACAGCAGCAGCGTACTTTGGTTCAGAAGTTAGAACCATGGTTGATCAAAAATGCTTTACTTCCTGTGAAGAATCTCTTAGAGCTTGCTGATAAAGATGGGCTCCCAACTTTTAAATTGCAAACTGACGATGTCAAACAAAATTTGGACTTCCTCAAAACTTTCGCATTAGAGGCAGGGTTTCTTCTTGTACATTCTAAAACGAATGATAGTTACGAAGCAAAAATTGACGTTGATGGAATTAATCCCTATGAAAGTGAAGATGATTTGCAACAAAGATCACTGGATTTGAGGGGCACAATAAAGAAGTATAAAAATGCAAATATCTTTGCTTCCGAAGAGTTGATGAAAGAAGCTAAGAATTTGTATGACAACAAGTTCGTGGATTGGAAGGATGACTATTATAAAGAAAAACTTCACTTCTCGATTCACGATGATGACAAGATTATTGATATTACGAAGCATTATGTCGAAGGTTTACAATGGGTTTTGTACTATTACTATAAGGGCTGCGCCTCTTGGAATTGGTTTTACAGGTTTCATTATGCACCAAGAATTTCTGATATTTCAAAAGGAATCAATGCAATGTTGGAAGCTGGTCAAACTGAGGTAACTTTTGAAAAGTCATCTCCTTTCAAACCCTTTGAACAGCTTATGGCCGTCTTGCCAGCAAGATCTAGAAAATTGATGCCAGATGTGTACAGGCCCCTCATGACGGATGAACACTCCCCTATTAAGGACTTTTACCCACATAACGTTGATATCGACCTTAATGGGAAAAAGGCATCTTGGGAAGCCGTTGTGCTTTTAAATTTTGTTGATGAGAAGAAATTACTAGAGACAATCAGGCCAATCGAGGCAAAGCTTACTCCTGAAGAGAAAAAGAGAAACAGTTATGGGAAGGAGATTTTGTTCATCTTCAACCCTCAAGTGAAGTCGATGTATGCTTCACCTTTACCTGGTTACTTTCGTGACCTTGAGCACGATATGTGCTACGAAGAGCCGTTTGAGCTTCCCGAGGTCAGTAAAGATTTTACTTTCATCTTACCTGAAGGTGCCAAGCTTGGCAAAGAACTCTTGGCTGGCTTTCCTTCTTTATACACTCTTCCATTTACTTCTGAGTTGCGCCTACAGGAAGTGAAAGTCTTCAATTTCCCATCCAAGTCTGAGTCTATGAGGTTGTCTATTCAGAATATTTGGAATGATATGACTGTCGATCAATTTAGTCAAAGGTTTCTTGGGAAAGTCGTATACGGGAATTGGCCATTCTTGGCTGAGGCTCGTGTAACTAAAGTTGTCGATAACGAAAATTGTTATGAAAAAGTCAAGACAGGGGCACTGAGAAAATATATAGTGACTCCATTGACACCTGAAGAGAGAAAAGATTTTCACAGTGTTGCATCCTCATTAGATTCCAAGTATGCGAAAACCTTGGCTGTTCAAGTCGGCAAAGTTAATGCTGTTGTTTACCTTCAAAAAGTGACCGGAATGGTGAGAGCCCAAAGCGGAGCATACGTGAAAGCTTTCTCTCCAGACGAGGAACCTCAACCATTACAGCTCATTGTGGAGAACGTTGTTAACGAGGACGAAAGACTTACAGTAAAACCTCCGATGCCGATTGATGTGGAATACCCATTAGGACTGACTGTCATTTTCCTTGGTGCATTTGCATACGGCGCACCAGCACAAATTGCAGGCTATACCGGGAATGATAAGGTAAACATAAGAATTGATAAAATTCAATCTACCTTGGAGCCCAACTTTGGTCGAAAAAGACTTGAAATCGAAAGGAAGCAGATTGTTTACCTCACATCATTTGAGGCTGCAAAAGTTTTGAGAGTCTCAGGCTTATTCTTGTCTAAAATAAGTGGTTCTTATATGTTGAGAGAAAAGAACGGAGGAAAAGTGAACATTGGGCTTGACATGAAGTTCGATGCCCGTCGGCTCAAGGTTTTGGGGTACACTAGAAAAGACAACAAGTTTTGGGAGTACTCACCTCTTGCAATCGAGGTTTTCAAAGAATACCAAAGGAAATTTCCACAACTTCTTAAAAATTTGAACAATGTTGCTTCCCGTCGGGACATGCCAGATATCTCAGAAGTCAGTAATGAGAATGAGATCAAGGAAGTCAGAAGGTGGTTGAAAGAGAAGAAGGCTGATATGATTCAAGTATCACTTGAGTCTGATTCATTAACTCGTTTCAGCATTTCTGCCATTGAGCAAGCAATGGAGGACTTTATCAGCAGACCATTACCACTTTCACAAAGAGACATTAAGGGTGTACCCCAACAAGCAATCATCAATCCGGGTTCTTCTTACAACTTATTAAGCCGCCAAAGCTTTGAACTTGGTGATAGAGTGATCTATGTTCAGGATTCTGGTAAAGTACCAAAGCTTAGTAAGGGTACAATTGTGGCTATCACTGTTGTTGGGATTAAGACATCTCTTCAAGTGGTTTTCGACCATCCACTCGTGAATGGTAACAATATGAACGGCAAACTCAACACCAACAGAGGATTGGTAATTGACTCGTCCTTAGTTTTGAATATCACCAATAGACAGTTGGTTTTCCATTCTAAAGCCCTGAAGGATAAGAAGCCATTGACAGATGCCGAACGTGAGGCCAGGGCCAAACAGTTGGAGAAGAATAAAACAAAGCAACACTTAGCTACCAAAAAAGCCGAGAAAGAGCAAAATGCCAAAAAAACAAACCAACTTTTGAGTTTGTTGAAGAAGAAAAATGATGACTCCAATCAAACAACTGAAGAGCCTGCAGCTGATGCCAAGGAAGATGAAACCCCTGCAGTTAGTGATGGCAAAACTGATGAAACCCCAGATGCAAATCGCATCAAGCAGTTGTACGGTCATATTTATTCGGATGTGATGGGCCAAGGTGGCCCAGCTCCAGGCGCAACATTTCCGGTACCAGCATTTGGAAACCCAACACTTCCAGGCAATGTTCCTCCTGCTGGTTGGGTGCCACCTCATCCGCAGGCTATTCCGGTTGTCCCGGGTGTACCGTTGCCACCTCAATTCTTCCAAAACCCTCCTCATCCGCCACATAATATAACGCCACCTCCAGCAAATGGTGACTCATCCCATGGGAAACCTTCACGTGGTAGAGGAGGAGCTCGTTCATCCACAAGAGGGTCGAGAGGAGCTTCATCGAGAGGTAGCGCAAGAGGCCGTGGAAGAGGAGGACGCAGCGCAACTAGAGGGAATCTGAAAGAACCTCTGGAGACAGCTCAAGCTTAAAAAATGTAATACTGAGAGTGTTTTTATTTGTATATACTTAGAGTTTTATTTCTTTGATGTAGGGGTTTCCGATTGCTCGATATCAGACTTTTCAGACGTTTTTGTATGTGAATTTTGTGGGCGGTCGCCCGGTAGATTTACTAAGCCAAGAGAATCCCAATCAGACTTATCCATTAGTTCATTATCCATTCGACACTGGAGGTAACTTTTCGCCAAAACACGGCAATTTGGGGCATTTTTATTCTCCGTAAACTTCATGCACTTGAGATATTCCATCATCTGTTGCTTGCATTCTCCGTAATGATCTAAAGGAAATGATCCTCTCTCTGGTGGAGTGGGTGACCACGATCTAAAGCTTCCACCTTGCTGTTAGTTATCAATATCATACAAATTTAAATATCCAACTGTCTATAATTTAGAAGTTAGTATGCATACCTGGTGCACCTGTTGCCATTGCTGCTCTCTTCGCTAACACTCAAAACCAAAATTATGCTGTTGGCAATCACGTGCAAGTTTTCTTAATCGAGCGAGAAACTTACAGATCTGTTGTGTGAACATTTTATTATCCCAAAAAAAAAAAAAAAAAAAAAGAAAAAGCTAGTTTGGATACATCAAAGAAATGCTATCCCTACATTCAATAGTTCATTCGCTTAATGGTTGACTCTTCTTTCAGTAAGTTAAGTCAAGCAAATAGGAATTTGCCGATAAACGCGCCGTCTTTAAATGGAAGTTCGTATAGATCAACTTGTGCGCCTTTTTACTTCCGGGCGCCAGCGAAAAAGTGCCGAGTGCCCCACCCTCGGATGAACGGAGCCCCTCATTCCTGTGACAAATTTTTGTTGCCCTTCCAGTTGCATTTACCATATCATGAATATGAGAGACAGGTCAAAATATTGTTCGTTTATGGATACACCTTCGCCTGAGGGGGTTCAAATTGAATTAAAAACAAATAAAACAAAAAATAAAAAATAAAAAATGAAAAGGCTTGTGTGTCGTTCCTCAATTTCAATCCATAATGCCGGCGCACCCCGCGAATTGGATGCGAATTTCCGTTTTGATCTTTGTCATCTGGGGTTAACCTTTACAACCCCAACCGGCACTGCGGAGAAACCAACAAAAATACTTCTCCAATCTCGCAAGTTTACATAAAAGGCGCGTGTTCATGTAAAAACAATGTCTGTTTCTACGAGTCGAAAATCAGCAATAAAAATCAGAGTCTTATCACGAAAATTTTGTTGGAGTCTGTCACATGTAGCTTTGACTTAAAATTAGTACTTACAAGAAGTTGGTGTTAGATTAATTAACTCTTACCATCGGTGACAGTTCCAAACTCAGACTCAAACTCAAAAAAAAAAAAAAAAAAAAAAAAAAAAAAAAAAAAAAAAGATTCCGAGGGACTTTTCTTTTTTCGGTAGTGTTGAATGTATAAATACAATCCTCAACGCTTAGCTCCGAGAATTTCTGTGTCCATTCAAACAGCCACTTAGTATTTAAAGTGACTCACGCACTCCAACATTCGATCAACTTACCCTTATAAAAAAAGACTTCGCTCTCTTGTGATTGGCACTTCGTTAGTAATTATATGAAATCCGGAGAGTATGTCTACAGAATTAAAAGCAAAAGAGATTTTCGACCAGGTTGCATCCTTTGATCCGTCATCGAACACGAAGTTTCTCTCGTTACCCGAGTTTATTACTGTTCTTTCCCCATTTCCAAATGATTTACCAAGACAGTCATACTCTCTCCTCTATTTGCTCGCTGACAGAGGAGGCAAGGGCTTTGTGGATGAGGCCGACTTCATCTTTTTCACGAAAACATTGACTGGCAGCGACGGCGAGTTCAAGTTATTGTTTAACTTGATATCTGAAGACAATGGAAAGGTTCAGTACAAGAAATGTATCTCATTCCTTAATGAGTTGAACAAGGCTATTGATCCTTCATATCAACAAAAGAAGGCGAAGTTCAATTGGGCATACATGGAAAGATTCTTCTCACCAGACGGGGAGATAGATTTTGACCAATTCGTTTCTTTGGTGAACTATTTACCAGTGACTAAATTGATTGGTGGCTTTGAGGTAATGTCTGGCAGGTCAAATGTTGTAAACAGGGAAGATTTTACTCACTTGTTGCAAACAAACTTGAGCCATAAATTGTCTGTCAAATTGAGGAACAACTTGGCTTCTTTACCAGACTTCTTTGGTCAAGACCAATTTACCTTATCCAATGTCTTATTTGTATATAACTCGTTGAGTAAACTTGACCTTATTAATGAGGTTATTGCAAACACTCCTCCCAAGACCCAGGAAAAGGCTGATATTTTGATCGACAAGAAGGACCTATACAGTCATTTGAACGATCACCTTTTAAAATCTTCGAATTTCAAACCAATTACAACACATGAGCTTGATATGCTCTTTTTCTTGATAAATAAGGATAAAGAGACCATTTCAAGAAGGGAGTTGATTTCTTTTTTCAACCCAAATTATCTCAACAACGAACCCACCTTGTATTCCATTTTTGAACATCCAGCCGCACAACCCATTCAAGATGACAATTTCTCTTTGTGGCCCATCTTTGACTCGTTGTATTCCTTCTTTTTGGGCTCCATCGCAGGATGTATTGGTGCCACTGTTGTTTATCCAATTGACTTGGTAAAAACCAGAATGCAGGCCCAGAAGCATAAAGCTCTTTACGACAATTCTTTTGACTGCTTCAAGAAAATCATCAAAAAAGAGGGGTTTAAAGGTTTGTACTCCGGGTTAGCTGCTCAGTTGGTGGGAGTAGCTCCCGAAAAGGCCATTAAGTTGACAGTCAATGACTTAGTTCGTGGTATCGGTACTAATGATGACGGCTCAATTACAATGACCTGGGAAATTGGTGCTGGTATGTCAGCTGGTGCCTGTCAAGTGATTTTTACGAATCCCCTTGAAATAGTTAAGATCAGGTTGCAGATGCAGGGTGGTCAAAGAGCTACTGAATTGAAACCGGGTGAGATTCCACACAAAAGATTATCTGCTGCGCAGATTATTAAGCATTTGGGTCTCAAAGGGTTGTATAAGGGGGCTTCTGCCTGTTTGCTAAGAGATGTGCCATTTTCGGCCATCTACTTTCCAACCTATGCAAACTTGAAGTATCATTTATTCAACTTCGATCCACAAGATCCTAACAAAAAGCACACGCTCAGTACGTGGCAACTTTTAGTTTCGGGTGCCTTGGCTGGAGCCCCAGCTGCATTTTTCACAACACCAGCTGATGTTATTAAGACAAGATTGCAAGTCGAAGCAAAAAAGGGTGATGTAAAATATAGAGGTATCGCGCATGCATTTGGTGTTATTTTGAAGGAAGAGGGATTTTTTGCTTTCTTTAAGGGCTCTTTAGCCAGAGTCTTTAGGTCTTCCCCACAATTCGGTTTCACATTGGCATCTTATGAAGTATTGCAAAAACTCTTCCCTCTACACCCAGTCACTACAAAGGAATCCAACTTCAAGGCAGCCAGTGGATATCCTGGTGTGTACAACTTGACAAATGACCAAGTGTATAAGGGACCTCAATCGAGGCTCATGTACTTGAATCAAGACCAGTTGTTTAGGCAAAATGGTTTAACGAGTTCGGGCAAGGACTTGAGCAAAGCATTGATCTCCCTACCCGCTGAATACGTTTACAAATCTCAAGATGCTGTTAAATTACTCTTGGACATTGACTACAAGTTTGGCAAGTTTGACTACTCAGCCTATTCTAGGTACATCAAACATTAAAGCTGAAGTTATGTGGGCATTTTGAAATAATATAGATCAGATTTAGAGTGACATAAATGGGTTCCCATTTTATGAAAGCTGCTCACAACATTGTTGTAGTAAGAATATGCGTCAGACCATTACAGGATATCAACACATTGCCGTTTTCCATAAGAAATCTTGGAAGCGAAGCGAAGGATCGGGTGTCAAGTACGGGTAACTCAACGTACGAGGCTAGTTTTTTGTTTATCTCGACAGATAAGTAAACTGCTGGTGAAGATTGAACGAGTAAGTGTGAGTCAAAACGCATGACAACAGGATGTGCAATGTTGTCATCAAATCTTTTAGCGATGATTGACAGCTTTGAGAGCTTTTTTGTGGTAAGCTGAAAATCTCTAGCTAACACGGCATCCCTTGTCACAATCGTAAATCTAGCGAGAGGATCACTAGCTGTATGAAAATCGTCTATGAAAAAAGTAATAACGTTTCTTTTGAATCTCATCTCTTCATGCAGATTTCCAGCAAAATCAATGATGAAAATGGACAGCCCATTCTGGTAGCATAAAAATTGATTGAACCATGCTATTTTAAACATACCATCACTTTGCGTCGATGGCAAGCGTATTGAAGCACGACAAACTACATTTTCGAGTTCAATCACCACCCCCAAGCAGCTAGAGCTAATAAGTAGGAGTTCATTGGTACTCAAAAATTTGCCTTTCAAGTAAAAAGCGTCCTCAATCGAAGTGTCTGACGCAACACCATTTTGATTCAAACAAGCTCTTAGTGTCGCTGTCACATCAAGGAGAGCCAAACTTTCATTAGAAAATCGAACAAGGCAATATTCACCATTGGAGAAACTAATCCAAATCCAATTTTCTTTGCTTTGTAGCTCGCGAATTTCAGTCGAGGGAATCCGGATTGCTGAAATTGCAGTATTGGAACTATTGATGGCCGAGAAAAGGTCTTGGTGAATTGTCAAAATGCGAGATCGCAGAACCTTCAACCAAAACAGACTGTTTGCAAATTTCCATACTGAGAATTGACCAATCTTTCGTGCTCCTATGGAAGCTCGAATTTTAGAAAGAGTGCGCTCGAAAGTAGTTGGTTGTGAGAGTCCGAGTCTTACATTAACCATGAAGTTCCCAGGCTCTTGCCACTGCTTTTGAAAATCTCTGCTGATTTCAGTTAGAGAGCTACTCTCTTTGAACTTTTTTGGTGAGCGAATCTGGTCGAGCCTTTTACGACGAACTTTCCCTCTCACAGCGTTGTTCGTGTAATTTGAATTGTGTCTTTGATCGCCATTTGTAATCTTGAAATATTTCTTCCGTTCTGAATCAAATATGAAACCTGGTATTTCAGGCGGATTCAGCATTATTTGTCATTTTGATGCTTTAGGAGGAGTGAAGAATTTCTTGTCTGAAGCAAAAACAATATTCGTGATCATGTGACCCATCACAGTCATCATTTCACTGTCGAAAAAATAGCTGCTCCGAAGCGACCTCAATAAACCATGAATAGAATATATCAACTTAAGTGGGTTTTGAAAACCAAAATATAAAATAGTCAGAATCATTCAGGATCATACTCTGTGTATGACTCAGTGGATGCAGACTGTAAAACCTTCTTGACCCTATTGTCATTGCGCTTCTCTTCCAATTGAACTTCGAAGCCATTAGATCGATTAATACCATCCCAATAATATCCAGCTGGAATTTTGAACCTGTTGGCTGGGTTGACGCCCTTAGTGTAGTTCGGTTTTCCTGTGACAGATGCTACATTGGAAATGTCTGTATGTTGACCGCTGAAAGTAGCAATTGGATCTTCAAAGAGCTTTCTCTTTTTCATGTAACCTTTGTATTCTTCATCGTTGACCGAGAAATCAAATCGGGTAGCCTTTGCGAGCTTTTGTTCTAGCTCTGAATTCCGTACACCGCTGACTTCTGAGGCATTTAGCACTTCCCTTTCTCTAGTTTCATTTTCCAATTTCTTATTCCTTGCAGCCCTAATATCATTGCTCTTTGCCTCAATATTAATAATTCTGCCACTTGAATCTCTATAGACTGTATTCTGGGATTGCCGATCATTTTCCATCGAAGACGGAGACTTATTGATTTCTTTCCCATTGTCTATTCTTTTAAACAGAGAGCGTTCTTGATGCACTGCAGGAGAGTCAACGTAGGCGGGAGCTTCCTCATTTTCTATATGGAGATTGGTATCTTCTTCAAGAACTGTTGATTCTTGATGACTTAACGCATCTTCGTGAATGGAAATCTGAGTCTGAAGTTTATCCTCAGCCGACTTCTTTCTTTCTTTTTTCTTCGATTTTGCAGGTGCAAGATACTTCGAAAGATAATCAGCTCTTGACATCAATCAAACTGGATATTCTTCTTCTTCTTCTTAGCTGACGTCAGTGAGCACTATATACAGGGCGCTCTAACCATCTTCCTACAAAACGAAACCATGAACGTTCGGATTGATTATTAAATATTGAAAATCTTTTGATTCCAAAAGAAAAAAAAGGGAAAAAATTAAGTACTTAAGCGACGACACTCATTGTGAACTTGTGCTAGCGTCTCGCATAATTCCATGAATAGAGCATACTGATTCTTCACCACTTCAACAATACTATGCATTCCCCCAATGGTATCATTAGAGTATTTCTCTAAGCCCGCAACAGCCTCATCTGCTTCCTTTATGACATCTTCATATGTGCTGAGAATATCCTTATATTGCTTTATCTTTTTCACAAAGAATTCATTAAGATGAAACGAAGATGAGAGCTTGGTTCCAGGTGTGGATAACTGAATAATAAGGTGCATAATGTTGTTTATGTCATTTGTAAGATCCTCATTGACAGTCTTGAGGGCTTTTAGTTGATTTGTATCATGGTGAAGTGCCTGCTTTATCAAAAATACCTTTGAGTGTAGATAGTCCACATCATTAGGTATGGACTTTATAAGCTCGTTGTGCTTTTGCCGATCGGTATTTAATGTAGTTGCAACAAGATGCTGAAGATTGATATATCTGTCGAACTCCTCCAACTCACGCTTAACATCGGGGGGTAGATCTCCTACCCTAGTCATTCCACTAAGTTGTGCCTGTTGCAGCAGCAGCAGTTGTTGATGCGGTTGATGCGGTTGTTGTTGTTGAGTTTGAGAACCAAAAAGACCTCCTGTATTGGCACCTTTGAAGAGTCCGGACCCCGATTGATTCCCTTGATTAGAAGAGTTACCGAAAAGGCCACCAGCAGAGCCAGTATTAGAGGTGTTACCGAATAATCCACCTGGTTTTCGTGCATTGTTCAGGTTGAAGAGGCTACCAGAACCGGTTGAATTTGCAGGGGCATTGGATCCAAAAAGTCCCCCCAGCTGCACTGGATTCAGAATCGTATTAGTTCCAGAAGACCCAAAAAGTCCTCCACTTGTACTCGTGTTTGAGTTTGAGGACCCTTCAGCAGGCTTTGCGCCAAAGAGCCCACCACCCGTATTTGTCGTGTTCAGCGAGCCAAAGGACGTTGGTGTAGAGACTGATGTAGCTGGTTTCTGACCAAAAAGGCCACCCAGAGAATTATTTGCATTTGTCTGCCCGAAAAGACCTCCAGTATTTGTAGATTGATTGCTGTTATTCTGGCCAAAAAGGCCACCACTAGCAGGTGTAGAGCTCGAAGTAGGCTTGCTACCAAAGAGACCCCCAGCCGGACTGGAAGTGTTTCCTATACCTGTACTTCCTTGATTCGAACTAGATCCGAAGGAAAATGCTGGCTTTGGCGCTGTACCAAACATGAGTGTGATCGATTGATGAAGTTGTGTCTTTATTTACTCCAAGCGAAAATTTGAGGTGAGTACACACCATGCAGTGCGTGAACAAAAGATTTCAAAAGCTGAAGAGGTACATCCAGTATGTTTTTTGTAAAAATAAAAAAAAAAAAAAAAAAAAAAGCTCGCTACTAAATAAATGAATAGAAAAGAAAATGAAGTAAGGTCTTTCAAAATTATTAAGGACGTAAAAAAAAGGTCACTATGATTAGCGTTGATAACAAACCCAGAACCCTCCAACCAAGTGCACACTAGAATGGTATCACGTGATGGGACACAACGAGGTGTCTGAAATGGTTCACATCATTTGAAAGGTCTATATCCAACGTCGTCTTCTTATGTACATGCATTAAATTCTTACTCATTTGACTAAAAAATTTGGTTTCGTTTGAAGAAATACTTTTCAAAGAAAATCACCTATTTACTGGATGAATACTGCGCTCCTGAATGATAAGGAAACAGAAATGACGGATTGGAATTGTTCAAGCATTATTAAAAAAATAATTCTTTTTTGCTTGAAACAAAGAAGTGTTAGTCCATAATCTCTAGACTACTGGTCCGATCAAATCCTTGGATTTCCATTGGCGGTTAAGATGCATTTCAGTTAATATACTGTGATCACCGCTACAACTTGATTGATGACAAAATATCTCACTTTGAATAATAGTCATATCTAAAATAGAGGCTGTCAAATTTTCTTATTATCTCACCTTACTTTTCATTTGCCATGTGTCACGTAAATATATATATATATATAGCAGAGTTGATAAGAGCAGGAGCAATAACTCATGGTTTTGATTTGGACCTGCATACACATTTAGTCCGTGCATATTCGTCAACGTTTTTTTTTTATTATTTTTTTGCAGCCGATCGCCCGCGAAAGTCAAAATTTCTCTTATCGAGGTAAAAATCAATTTCACGCGTCGCATAATATGCAGGTTATTAAAGGCATTAAGAAATGCACTATGTTTGTGCATGGATTGAAACTTGTCGATGAATGCCAACCACCGACTAAAATCTGCTGTTGCAAATATTCAAGATGAACTACATAGAATTTTGGCTGTGGCCGATGTCAGAGAATTCGAGGAAAGTGGTGCCAAAGCTGACTTCAAAAATCAGTTGGTAAAAGAGTTCAATGAAAAACTCAGAGAGATGAAGAACAGAAATCGTCAGCTCGCCACTGAGAACAAGCGCCTTCGAGATCGACTAAATGAATTAGAAAACAACAAGAGAATAAATTTGCCAAAAGCTAGAGCTCTGAAGAGTGAGGGTTCGATTCTAGATCAAGCTCCTCCAAAGAAAGCAAGAAAGATTAATGATAGTAACGACGAGCAAGTGATGATTCTTTTAAGTCCCAGCAACAAAAAGACCAGAGATCCAGAAGATTTCTACAATTCCAGAAATGAAAATATAACAAGCTCGCAATTCAATCTCCTTCCAACTCAATACTCTAATAACAGTGAGCTGCCCGAGAAAAGCAAGAGACAACTGCAAGAACAAAGTTTGATGTCCTCTCCTATTAAAGCAGATTTCATTCACGAAGATAATAGAATTGTGGGAGATTCACAGGATGAATTTGATGGCTTTGATGAGAATGTTCGTGGGGTACCCAGTCATTATACCGCACTTCAGAGGATTGACTTCCTTAGAAGTTATTATCGAATGAAATTACTGAGCACTAATTACACTATTAAGCTAAATACTAACCCCATTACCGAGAAAGACTGGACCCTAAATGATTTTAAACCCAATGGATTATGGAGACGTCCAAAGCTTCACAGTCATGCTGGCATCATGACGAAAGCACAAGAGAAAAACTATCGTGATTTTTTCCAAATTGCTGGATATGGGACGCGGGTAGAGGGGCCTGTGTGGGAATCACAGCAAGACTCTCATACTGGCAATGAAGAGTGTGATGTACCATCACAAGTAATGGATAAATATCTGTCTCCGCCCAATTTCATGATCGGTAGTTTTCCGGATACCCAGGAGCATGAGAATCAAAAGCAAATGGTGCAAAAAAAAGCACAAGAACGTATCATGCGCAGAATCCAGAGTGCAACAAGCAAACCACCGGGTGAATTCGTTTTCTTTGAAGATATAATCAATCAGTTTGTTGCGCAAAATCGCTTTCAGGTAGATTCAATCTGATATGCTGCTGCTTTTATTTTCTAATTTTCATTTTTGCCGGGCAAAGGGTCTTTGTTTGGGAGAGATCTGAACATCCTTTTCACAGGTACGATGTCGTTAACTGTGTGCGCAAGCGCCGAGGAAACAAGCTTTGCGTGTGAGTCCATCGTCAAGGAGCAGAACCGAGACACGAGTTAAGTTTCCGATATGTTAGCTCAATAACATCCCTTACATATAATTCTATTAGCATAAGAAGTTCCACTATCTATTAAATCGACAAGTCAAGCTTGATCTGCATTTCCTGTTGAGTAAACGGACCGTAGCCATAACCTACATTTGCTCAGAGGAGAGTACTTTATATAGCAATAGGCGCATAGTAATTAAGGCACGCGCACTTGACCACTGGGGAGTTTCGATAACTGCACTAGCTATTATTATGTCGTCTTCGAATTTCCGCCTACATGACCGGGTGTGTCGTTTGAGAATGATGTTTCCAGGGTTTTTGCAAGCTGGTTATCCAGATGCCAAAGGTTAAAAAGTTCATGCAGGTCTTGCCACCAATCCATTGTATCACCCTGGCAACCGTCCCGTGCAATCATTTAATTTCTTTGGGTTTTGAAGACATAATGTTAGTGACTGATTGCGATTAGTTTGTTTTAGTTCACTTGTGTTACTAAAGAAGTCACAATCTTCTCTGCTCTTCAATAACGGCGAAAATTCTGCTTGTAATGAGATCATTGGTATCGCATTGTTGCTTAGACGGTTTATTCCTGCGACAGCCTAGAACATGTCGCCCAGAAGTGTGATGCCTCGCAAAACAAAATGTCGGCTCAGTGCACAAAATATGAGTATGTCTCGTTTGGCCCCTTTCTACAGGTGTCCTTTCCCTAACCGGCTTTTGCTCAAACATTGGCTAGCCTAACCAATGCGACTCATCTGAAATATCACATTTCTTCTCGTCGACAATACTCAAGAAATCCTGCTTTTATCATTTTTAAAACTGCCATTATTCTTTGCTTTCTTTCTTTATTTTAAATCTGTTTTATATCAATTCTGACTTCTAGTCTGTTCTTGTGTTGATTCTTGACATCACCAGAAAAACTGTGTTAAATCGTTTTCTATTAGTATTATCAAACAATTTCTCCTAGCACAGTCGTGGTTTGCATCTATTGAGCTTGGATCAAACGCTCAGCTTTTTTTCTGCGTGCTCCTTCGTGATTTGCGTTACCAAATAGCTCACGTATTCGACTTAGGATATACAATTTTTTTTAAAAAAAAAATAAAAAAAATAAAATCCAAAAAAATATACATATTAAAATAAACCGGAAAGGAAAAGAAGGAGAAACAAATAAGATCAAACAAAAGACTCCATTATATAGATCAGGAAAGAAGCAGAGAATCCAAAGTCGGTTCCACTTGTACTATAGTCTGATCCCAGAAGCCGAGTTCTCGAAACCTCATTGTCCCCGCCATCATCCAGTAACTGCAATAATCAAGCTGCTTCTTCGAACCAATTATAATCACACCCTAACTTCAAGAACAGCAGAATATTATTTGGGTGAAATTTGGTTCCTGATTTCAATTCTAGTTATCTTTGTTCAACCAAGCTTGCTTCGATCGGACTTTGACCCTCAAAGCCTTTATCATGGCCCTGGAGGAACTTACGGAATCCAATCTTCCATCTAAGGATTGCCATTCGCATAACCTTTCTATCAATTCCATTACATCTATCATTGAGCCTACGACACCTCCATCCATTGTAAATACTAGCTCCAGACTTTGGGATACGAGTAAGCCCCATTGTCAACCTCACTTACCCAACTTCAGTTTAGATTTGCCATCGCGTGAACCAGCAGGGCACAAACACAACTTATCGCTTGACTCATTTGCATCAGATAAAGAGAACCTCAATCCTGGAAGCCCTTCTCTTGAAAATGATATTAAGGCACCCCATTCGAACTCAATTCGAGTTCCAAACAAGATTGATAAGGAGTACTTGGCATCATTAAACAAAAGTTCCTTACTACAATTGCGCCCGTATATATTGAGACTAGCAAAAGACCAGCATGGCTGCAGATTTCTTCAAAAGCAGATTGATGAAGCTTCATGCTCCAAACAGCAATGTGTTGCGAACTTTGAGATCATCTTTAAAGAAGTGTATAGCCTGTTATATGAGCTTATCATTGATCCTTTTGGAAATTATTTGATACAGAAATTGGTGGATTATTGTTCTGAGGATGACCTCAATTTGGTATTGGAGATATTACAGCATAACTTGTTTCTGATTTCCATAAACCAACACGGCACTCGTGCACTTCAAAAGATCATTGAGTTCATGAATAATTCATTTCAATTTTCCCTTTTGGTGAAGCGCTTAAAACCTTATATTATAGATTTGATCAAAGATCTAAATGGGAATCATGTCATTCAGAAGATTCTACACAAATACAGTCCCGAAAACTGCCAGTTTATATACGACTCTATCATTGATGAGATTCTAGTGGTTGCTACTCACAAGCATGGTTGTTGTGTACTCCAAAAGTGCTTGAATCATGTCAACTCAAATCAAATGACAGCGTTTTCCAATAAAATTCTCCAATATAATGTTTATCTGCACTTGATAAATGATCAATTTGGAAATTACGTTTTGCAGTATCTCATCTCGATTAACTCGATCGACGTTAATTTAAAATTATTCGACAATTTTATGAAATATGGCTTGAGTGATTTATGCAACTTGAAGTTCTCTTCTAACGTCGTGGAAAAGTTGCTCAAAAGTTGTTTTGGTAATGAGACTAAGGGTATTGAGTTCAGCGACCTCAAATTTACTATCATACATGCTATCTTGAGCTTAGATTTCAACAAGATGATCAATGATCCATATGGTAATTACGTCATTCAAACCTTGATCGATATTCTTGTCAATCCATGCGTTTCGTACGTTGTTGAATCAGGTCCAAGCAAAGTGATACTTCTTCCTTCTTTGCAGCAGCTTCTTCCAACTAATTTAGGACAAAGCATGGACTCTATGCAGATACAAATCATAAAAACCTGGTTCCATAATTGCAAGATTGTTTCATCTTTCGGAAAGAGGATTCAACTGAAGATCAACACTATTTTGAATGGGGCCATGAAAAATACACCACGTAAAATGCATCTGCGGACCCATCAAAACAATAATTATATGAATTTGGCAAATCGCTCGAACCAGAATATGAACGCAAATGGTGAATTTGTGTTCTCAGAATCAATCCCAAATTATCGTCTTCATGCACCATTCAAAGCCCCGAACTTAGAAATGTCAAACAAAAATCTGTATGTGATAGGAGCAGTGGACAGCTCCAATTTTTGTCGGAGTGGTCTGTTTAATACGAATTACTGGAGCGGAGTTCCTACTGCCCTGCTCTCTCGTCTTGGAATTAGTCATTCGGGCTTTACTGAGCCCCCCACATCAGCATATATGGCTTATAGCACCAGGCCACCACGGTTCAAGAACGCAACTGGGGAAGTCATGACAGACATGCTTCCACATCAACTTTCAACAAACAATCCTACTATGCCATATTTGAAAGACACATATCCCGGACAGGTCTTCCAAAATCATGGGCCACAAACTATTAATTCTGGCATTTTGGAACATGAAGGAATGAATCGTTATGAGAATGGGCCTTCGAGTAGGATGAGTATCTCCCCATTTCCTGGCAAAGACAGCAGTGGATTGAAGCCGAATTTTCTGACGTTTGTTCCTGATGATAATCTCACCGCTGGCTCAACCTTGAACGAACAGGCATTTAGCGGTTCACAACAGATTGGGAGCATCTATGTCAACTCCAAAAGACAGCCATACCTCAAGAGTTAGTTTTGAGTTAGTTTATGTTCTACATTCATTTTACTAGCCTCCTGCTGATTCTGTTTACATGCTTTTTTATTTAGTCTATGGTCATGTGGTTGATATTGAGTACCTACAAGGGCGCTTTTCTTCCTGTCCTCCTTTGCTTTTCGAATTAGGTTTCCTTAAAATGTATGCATTTAACTTATTAGCAAATATTTGTATTTAGGCGTTTCTCCTTTTGACTCTATCCCAAGAAGATGCAGCCTTTCTCTTCCTGGAGGTGTTATCTCGCGTACTGCGGTTATTGTTGAACATGGACCAGTCTTCTCCTGCGAAGGTATTAGCGCGTTCAGCCATCTTTTGTTTAAAAGATTTTTTGTTCGCTGTTGAAGGGAGTCTCGTAAAATTACTTTCTTCGTATCTCTGTATTTCTTTCTCTTTCTGTCTGTCTTTACTCGTCTTCACGCCACCACGTCCATGTCCCAAGATAGTAGCGCCGATAGAACTTTCGGCTTGTGGCAAATCTGAGGATTCTTGTAAATACTCTTCCATAGAGTGAAGCTTTCTGTTGTTTTGTCTGCTACTAAACTTGTCATCAAACTTAGCAGAGGGAGGAGCAGCCGCTGAAATTTTAGGAGGCTTGTACTTTTCATCTTGACCCCGAGTGGGATTCCGAGAGTCTTTCGATAATTTAGCTAATGCACTAGCATCAGGCTTAAAAGCTAGCGCATCATCATCCTCTTCTTCAGAGTCATCCAGCTGCAGTGCTGATTCTCCGCTTTCTGATTCGGAATCTGCATCGCCATTTTCAACCTCCTCGTGAATTTTAGCTTCCATTTTTAGGTGGTCCTCCTCCATCTTATGATAGGATCTAACCATTTTGTCCAATTGATACGTCAATTTTCTTTCTAGAGGCTTCACACCCTTCTCTAAACACACTCTTTGCATGACAGTGTTCTCGACAGCTCGGCGCTTTAAAGCGTCGTTATTACCAATGTCGACTTCTTCGCCAATCCTGTTTAAATGACTCAAGATTATGAGAATAATGTTTTGGGCATATGATAGAAGGGATTCATTTTTCAATGATAAGAGAGACATATTCTCCAAACCGTTCATGCCGCTTTTCTGCATGAGATCCTTGATCATGCTGGGTAAAAGGTCGTTTTCATCGTCAACGAATTTGGACTCTATGTCATCAATAGTTGTTTCTGTTTGTTTAAGAGAGCTTAAAATATCTTTCAATAGAGAGTCCACGGACATGGCGCTTGGATTTATGCTTAAGTTTTTGGAAAGATCCAGGTGCGACGAGATGAGATGAGGTGAGATGAGCGTGTAAATTGCAGCTGGACACTAATGCGAAGTTTCAACTTCAAGATCGATAAATAAAAAAAAAAAAAAAAAAAAAAAAAAAAAAAGGAGAAGAAGAAAATTTAAAGATGTTTTTCGAATAATTCGTAATTAGTTTTCTTATCCCATTACGCTTTAAATATAAAAGAGAACTTTGAAAAGTTCAATTAAATTTACGATTGGAGTGGAGAAGCACGGAAATTGTGCGGTTTTACTCAATGTCCTAATTCTTGTCCGTTTCTGCTCCATTTCATCACCCGAAAGATTGGGATTTGGGAATCCCTCTATCTTACTGCATTAATAGAGCAAAAAGTATAAAACACAGCTTTTATCGCTTGAAATCTCGAAATTTATAATGTAGAATCACTGGTTGATTATAATACGGCTTTTCCATTTTGAGCATGAGGTACGGGTGCGCGTTAACCTGCGATGCTCCTCATCGTGGTTTTGTTAGAACAACTTTTTCTCTTTTTTCTTTATTAAAAGTCTGCTTCAGCATGCCTCAAAATGAGTACATTGAGCACCATATCAAGCAACATGGTCGAAGACTAGATTATGAAGAAAGAAAGCGGAAAAAGGAAGCAAGAGAGTCTCACAAGATAGCTAAAGATGCTCAGAATTTGAAGGGCTGGAGAGCCAAGCAATACGCTAAGAAGCGTTATGCCGAAAAGGTTGCAATGAAGAAGAAAATTAAGGCACACCAGGAGTCTAAAGTTAATGGCCCCTCCACTCCAATGGCAGATGACGGAGAGGCTCTTCCAACTTATTTGTTGGACCGTGAACAGAGTAATTCAGCCAAGGCTATTTCATCCTCCATCAAGCAAAAGAGGATGGAGAAAGCCGACAAGTTTTCGGTGCCTCTACCTAAGGTGAAAGGTATTTCAGAAGAAGAAATGTTTAAGGTTGTGAAGACTGGTAAGTCGAAGTCCAAGTCCTGGAAAAGATTAATCACGAAACATACCTTTGTTGGCGAAGGATTTACACGTCGTCCAGTAAAGATGGAGAGAATCATCAGACCTTCTGCATTAAGACAAAAGAAAGCCAACGTCACACACCCTGAGTTGGGAGTTACTGTTTTCTTACCAATTTTGGGTGTGAAGAAGAACCCTCAATCTCCGATGTACACACAATTGGGTGTGCTTACAAAGGGTACAATTATCGAAGTAAACGTTTCCGAGTTAGGTTTAGTCACAGCAGGAGGTAAGGTTGTTTGGGGTAAATATGCCCAGATTACAAACGAGCCGGACAGAGACGGGTGCGTTAACGCAGTCTTGTTGGTTTAGATGTCAATGGTGTTTATTTCTTATTTTCAATGGTCGGTCAGACAATTGCAGGTACAGCATCGGGTTAATATATTATTATAACAAACATAAAATATATACAATTATTTGTTTTCTGATTTTAACCGCACCTAGCATCGGATTAATTAACAAATTCATGTTATTTGAGCGTAATTATGATAAGGTTTGCCTCCAATAAGAACTAGTCTTCGAAATCATTAATGAATAAATCATGACAGTGTACTTCCTTTTTCCCTAAAGATCTTAGACCGCAATTTATGATCAACTTTCCGTATTCACGAAGAATGGGCCACTGGCTTTTTAATAGATTAGTACCAATAAAAAAGCATAAACCACTTATATTCTGCTTGTTCCCAATCTCCGGCAAGATTTCGCAGTAGCTTTTCATAACTCTATCAAGGGGAATCGAACTGATATGTTGCCGAAGACAACTGGGCAAAAACTGAGAGATGTGCCCTCGAGACCTCAACCTTTCAGTGAATTCTTGGCGTATTCTTTGAAGGTATTCATGACCATCTTCGACAGCAAGTTCCATGAGTTTATCATAATCTCGAAGATCTTTACTGGACATTTTCTTCAGAGCATGCTCGAAGGATGAAGATTCAGGACCGTACAAAGAAAATGAATAACACCAAAGAATCATCACAGCGTTACTAACAACGATCATGGAATCATGTATATCTTCATCAACACGGAAATAGCTCTTTTGCACTGATCCCATGCTGTGCCCATCATTGTTTTGAGGAGGCAAAAATAGACTCCACAATAACCAGTAGCAATGAATCAAACATTTGAAGTTAACGAGATCCTCAATTCTTGCTGTTTTTCCATTCTTAGCTTTCAGCCACATATTATTCAATTTTCGTTGCACAATCAACAAATCTTGACTGGATGCATCGACGCTCATATTCGCAGGAGACCCACCAAATATGGCTATGTCATAATGATTAATGTCGGACATACCAATTATCTGAGCCAAGTGGAACAAAGGTCTCTTGCATTGCCCAAGAGCTTGTTCTTGCGTACAGTTGTCATCAGAAGTTTCCTGAAATGTATTCGCCGCACATTCCCAATTATCCAAGACTTTAGAAAGAATAAGTTTCCACTTCAGATTGCTATTGCTCTCGGGGTTTATCAAAGGAGAGATATTATTTTGCAACTCTGTTTGCTGCATTTCATGCATTAAGGAAACAAGACCAGCGAATATAATGGATTTACTGAAATAGGAAAGTCTGCTCTTTTCATGTGGATTTCCGCTAGCCTTTATAATTTTCTTTAAAGCACTGAGAAAATTCGTCCCGTCACGTACAGACAGTACACTGGAAAAGCCACTTCGTTTTATGTTCATCTTGTGGGCTTTCTGGAGGGAGCGTTGGCGTTTAACAGTTTTTTTGAAAGACCCCATTAATTCGTTAGAGTTCCAAAGCGCTTCTTCATCACAAGGAAGATTAAGAAGCTGTAACTGATAAAAAGAAATCAGCGGATTATGGCGAAACTTAATGTAGTCCATGGTATCTAGAACAAATGTCATAAACGTGACCCGCTTTAATGATTCCGATTCTACCCATTTTTCAAAGAGGCAAGCGTCATTTGCTTTGGTAGATTCACCAAACTGACTCAGGAACTCAGCCTCATATTCTCCAGGACTAGTACTTGTGGATTGACTGTCCCTCGATATAGCCGTAGGATTGCCCCCCAAAACAGGGGACCGTCGAAGTAATTGGACTGTGGTACCATGATGAATATGCGCCCTCTCATGTAATCTTCTCAGTAAATAGTTTTTTTCACACCACTCCAAAAGATTCAAACTCTGAACAATCCATAATCTAACCGGAGTCTTAAAATCGTCATGTTGGAAGATGGTGAACCGCAAAGGGTCACAAATCACAGAGCAGAGTTTGTACTCGGGACTGTTCTTATTTTCTAATGAATATTGCTCATCAGTCGTACAGTACATTGCACCCACCAGAATCATGGCAAGAATAAGTAACCGTTCTGCATTTTTTGTGCAGAAAGATGGTCTGTGTAGAATTGAAAAATGAGGGTGAAACTTCTCCCAATAATTGAAAAGATAGAATGACATTCTATCCTCCAAGCCTATGTATCTTGAGTCACCCAAGAACAAGGATTCAAGTGTGGCCCTACTAAGTCCTGGAAGAGCACTGATAAGGGATTCAAGAAGAAACAGATCAATGAATACATCATTGAAGTCAGAATGATTGCAATGCCAATTCTCTTTTGCTTTTTTGGATTCCGAGTTAGCTCCCCCAGCATCATGGGTATTTTCATTTGATAAGGGCGGAGAAACAACTTCAGCGTTCAGCACCACAGAATTTGAAGGATCGGAGTGCAGCTGCGTGGTCCGGCCACGCAGTTTCAAAGGATCTGGATCAGCACTAATATTTTCGAAAAGAGTTTCTAAAGGATTGTTGTCATTTTTGAAAAAGTTAAGGTCTAACAACCCAAATCCAAGATCTGAATTCTTTCTTGCGGGCTGCCCCACGTGAGAAATATTATCAATACTCCCCCATTGAGGTGAGCGACCTACAGACTTTGCACGTTCATTAGATGCTTCGTAACCAAATGCATTGTTTCCTGTCGGTCCATCTTTAAGATCCATTGGGAGGCTTCCCTTAGTATCATTGGTATCGTGAGGAGGTGCAAGAGGAATATGGTCCGTGAAAAGCCAAGATATAATGTCATTCTGCGATTGCGGTATGCCAACACGACTCATTTCTCCGGAATCCAGAGCTCTCTCGAGCAGTCTCAATTGCTGAGAAGGACTATGCATATAATCATCTTGCTGATTTGCTAAACCACGAGACTGGATAGGAATTTGATAGTGAAGTGCTTGTGAGCCTGTAGGAGGAGGTAGAAAGTCAACCGAAGAATACGGTAGCTGCTGCATTGGTGCCGAATAGTTAAAAGCAAAAGCTGGCTGTGATATTTGAGGTGCTAGATGCTGAGTGTGAGACTGAAAAGCCTGAAAAGACTGACCTGGTATTGGTGTCGTAATTGGTTGTGGAACAACATGCTGATAATAAGGTTGGGGATGCGCCAGAGAGTAAGGGCCAGGAGGTTTGGCAACAGGGTTTTGTTGATAGGCAGACTGTGGCTGCTGGGAAGCCAAGTGCGGTGAAGATTTGCTACTCAATACCTTGGTAGATTGAGGATTGTTGGCGGATGGTTCTGAAAGAGTTGATTCATGAGAATCATTTCCTTGCTTTGCAATTGGTGATTTGTTGTCAGAGTAGGTGTTTGGAGCCAGATTTAGATCTTCTGACTCTTCTTGATCACCAGTATTGGATGAGGGCAGAGCAACGTGTCGCCTCATGTGGCGATCCCTTAAATCTTTTCTGACAAAACTTTTCCCACAAACTCTCTTTTCGCCTTTATGATTTATGACAGGATGATCACAAACATAGACCTGCTTTGGTTGGTGGTTAAGATAATGACGGGCCAAATGGTCCGATCTCGTGAAGACTTTGCCACATTGAGAACATGGAAACTGACCAATGTTTCTTCTTTTTCTTTTCCTTATAGAGTTTTCTGATGCTGTGTCATTTTCTTTTTTCAACATCTTTGGAATAAGCCTCGTTTATATTTCGTCTGGCTTATTTTGCAAAGCATCGCATGGAAATCGAGAAACCTTGCTGGATATCAAGTTTATTAGTAGAGAGACTGTTGCTTCAGCACGCTGATGTCTGCTCGAATATGGACGTTACATCCTACATATAAGATGTACCGAACATCTGCGAAGCCATGACGCCAAGATTTAAAAATGCATGATATATTAATGACATTTAAGCCACGCGACATCAAAAAATAACGTGTAGCTATTAATTTCTTTTTGACTTCTCTGTTTTCTACGTAGATCCAAGGCAACGGGTTTGCACAAACGGCTTCACAAATCTCAGATACTTGCATGCAGATGTCAGGCTTCGTATTAACAAAAACGGTTACACAAATCTCAAACTTTTCAGATGCTTAGATCTCCTTTGCTGCCGAGCTTGGTTAGGGATTCGCTTAAGCATACCAGCTAACTCATTAATCAAAAATGTTTCGTCCGGAATTTCAGCACATTTGTGATAGTTGGTAGCATCAACCTGAGCTTCAGCACGGAAACTGAAAACAAATTTCAAGGTATTCATCTTAATAACAGAAACACCGTAGTGATTGACAAGATTCTCTTGATGGGTTTGTAATGCCAAGAGATGACTTTCAGGATCATCTAGATTATCGAGATACACCCTAGCATCAAAAAGATTAAAACTTTCCTTGTCAAGCAACCATACCCGCTTAAAAGCCGAGTAAATACTGGGATTCTGTGTGTTTTCTGTCTTAAGATTTGTACTTAAAGGGTTGGTGGATTTTTCAAAAAGAATATCCTCGAAATCATCTAGGGTGATCGATTCGTACTGATCCAAAACATCGTCGCGCATATTTGACAAGTCAGTTTCAAGACCGTGTTTTCCTTTTGAAAATATGATGTTTTGGAGTACACCATCAATCGTAGGAGATTTAAACCTCAGGACATATATGTTAATCACATATCTCATTATGTCTTGAACCAAAGGACATTTCATATGATGATCACTAAGTTCTAGCTTGTAAGTGAGGCATCTTTGAAGAAGCTTGATAAGGGTATCAAGAATTTGATCCGAGGCGTTCCTTTCATAGTTTATAAGGATCGGTGGAGAATTAGACTTCTTCTTATAAATTGGTATTCCATCTTCACTCAACTCGTCATCATACTGGTCTTGAGAGTACTTTATTTCGTGTACTGCAGTGTTTAGTCTTTGAATTTTCAGCGATGCTTCAAAATCTCTTTCCATTGCAGCACATGATCGAATGTTCTTTGCTTCTGGGTCTGAATATGCACGAATGCTATATACTAGTGAATAAAAAATGCTGTTTTTTGTATCTTTCAAAGATGGGTCAGTGCAATCACGAAGAAATGGCCTTCGTGACAATGGTGTTCGGCCGGATGGGGAGCGCCTTTCACCTGCATGCCAAATGGATCTTTTGGTGTTCGGTAGACCGAAAGCTCCGAGTAGAGTATGAGAAGCTATGGAATTATTGGAATGGACATGGCTCATGTTTGAGATCGGAGATTTTCGTTGGTGCGGTAGATGGTGGCTTTTATTGACAATAGATTTCCTTAGTTTGAGGTGCAAAACTGATATATCAAGTCTTCTTTAATATTAAACTAAGGCATAAAGAGGCATGAATAGATTTATGATTTGATCATTAAACCCAATGTTGAGTTCTCGTAGTAGATAAACTCGGGGCTATCATACAGCAATGTGGGTCCCAAGGCTCATATGCAACATGATGTAATAGAACTAGTAATGAAATTCAATATATATAAAGTCCACTTACCGGTTAGTAAAGAAGAAGCATAAGTACATTTCAATAAATACGGTCCCGATGACTTGAACTCGGCTTTAAGCTTGTTCTTTTTATCAAGATAAACCTTCTGCCAGACGAAGAATGCTTTACTCAAGCGTACTCATAACGCACCTGCTGTTTTAATGGATTATTGGATATCACTGTCATTATTCATCATCTCTGTTCATGGAAAACAAACTTCGAGGTCTCGGTGGAGACCTTAAACTAGAAAGTGGAAACCGGCGAGCCATGATGAGTTGTGGATCGGCATTAGAAACGGGCGAAATGCTTTGAAGAGAGCCTGACTGCGCCCAATGTTGCAGGACCGGCGTGTCTGTGAGAGGAGTGACTGCCGGGTTATATGGTTTTCTGTATGGCTCGAAAACATTGGTAGAATGATGTAGGAGGTGATGTAGGAGGCTATCTCTGTCAACCGTGAAATCAAAGTTGCAATTTTGTTTGATGGCTGCGATTTTCTTCAGTAAAGGATCTGAAGCACGGACGCTTTCAACTTCCTTGCGACAAAGTGGACAACTAACATTGGAGTTGAGCCACTCAACGATGCAAGATTTCCCAAAAACGTGATTACAATTAGGCATCTTCACAGCGATATGTTCTAATTCATCTTGTTTAGGTTTTTTCAGAACTCCATTATCATTCATGGAGGGGAATAATTCTTCGTTCGTGACTAATTCTCCTGTGTGCAAATTCTGTTGTGGAAAGCGAAGAGGCTCACCAGCAGTGGGTTCGATTGGTAAGAAAAGGGAAGGATCTCTAAATTTTTTGGCAAGCTCAGTTTGAGACGTATCGACACCATTCTCTCGGAGTAGAGCCTGTAGCGTATCTAAGTTTGAGGGTTCCTCAGTACGAACACCCGGGACGGCGTTTTCATCCACCTTAAGCTTCTTGTTTTTATCTGTTTCGTAAGGATCATAGCAGATAGGACAAGTCAGTTCTGTAAGATCGGACACAGGAACTGGTTCCAATGACTCAATAGCCTCAGAAGAGGCCACTTTCTTGTTCATTCGTAGCCCCGTACTGGCGTACACCCTTTCAACCATTGCTCGAAGCCAGAAAGGAAGCTCGCCGTTTCTAGAGGTCAAATTTCCATTTGCATCTGTTTCAAAAAATGCTGTGTATGTCCCTCCATTTATCGTCGGGAAGTCCATAATGCTAAATAATGGCCTACGGAAGAATTCAAAAGAACATGACAGATCTCTAGTCTTGTTGCGCACTGCATGCACACAAACACCGGTTCTACGATTCGCACCCAGCCGCACCATGACATGCTGACTATGGTATTCAATTTAAATGTAAAATCGTTTTCAGAACGAAATTATATATTGGGTCTTATACTTACAAGTATTGTTGTCTGATGCTAGCAATCATAGTTTGCCTGTCTGGAGGCAAAGAATTGATCTGATCTGGAGGCAAAGATAGAACCTGTGCAATCAACTCGGCTTGGTCGGGTGGCATGTTTCCTAGCTTCATCTGCGTTGAGAGGGGAAGATTTGCCCACTTCAGAGGTTGCTGTTGTGATTGAGGCATTGTGTTGACTGGTGGTGGTATAGGGGAGTTGTTTTGGAAACCAGATGTACCGTTGTAGGCGGGATATTGCAGACCTAACTGCGGCTGTGGTGGAAGACCTTGTCCTATATTAGGTATCTGAGGGGTTACTGAAGCAGATTTCATTGACTCCAGAATGACATCCTCATCAATAAATCCCATTAATAGAAGAGCCTGAGATACAGCAACAGCTAAGTTAGGTGAGATTTGGAAAACATCGGCAGCTCTGCCGGCCTGAGGGCTAATCAAGATATTTTTCAAATTAGCTATTAGTTCAATGAGCTGGGCTGGCGGGATTGAGCCTAAGGTTTCATTAATATTATCTGGTTTTGAAAATGGAAGTTGTGTGGATTGTGGAAGCATTGCCGATGCACGAAGGAACTGATCCGATATCGCGGATTGCTGAGGAAGTTGAGTTTGCTGAGCCTGGAACTGCTGTGGCTGATTGAACTGCAGCATTTGCTGAGCCTGTTGACGCTGGAATTTCTGCTGGGGTGCAAGATTTACGGGTGCTGGTGGAAGCAGCGCCAGCGATGAAGGTGTCAGGTTCCTCTGGAAATCGGCCAGCGGCGCAGCCAAGCCATATTTCATCAAGACTTCAGATGGAAGATTAACAGTGGGCGGCAAGTGGCTGGGGTCGAAGGGTATGATATTCTTAAATTCATTATTCCCTGTGCGGAAACCCTCCTTTGACAGCTCTATTCGGAGACGCTTGGGGTTCTTCATGCCAGGAGCCACTATTTGAACTTGGCCGAGTAGAAATGCAGCATGCTGAGCTTCTTGTGGCGATTGATACTCTACGAAAGCAAAGCCTTTGTTCTTACCGATGTGATCAAATCCGAGTCTGACATCAAGAACGTTACCAGTACCGCACACAACAGATTTAAGGTTGTTCTCAGTCCATTCAAATGGAAGCGCCCCAATATAGAGAATAGCAGAATTGGATGGAATGGACGACTGCTGCAGGCCTCCTCTTCTTGACATGGTTTAATTCGAGGCAAATGGAATATCGATAATTCGATTGATTTAACTAGGTGTTTTTCTTTTTTCGCTAGGATGGGGTTTAGTGCGTTGCTCAAACAGAGGCGCCGCAAAAAAAATGGAACAAAAAAAAAAACTCCGATACGGGGAGTCGAACCCCGGTCTACCCGGTGAAAGCGGATCGTGATAGCCGTTACACTATATCGGAAAATCTTATGTTTTGGCACGAAGGCAAGCCTGGGTCAAAGCTATTGAGCATGGTTGCAAAGACTGTTTTAACTTCGTACGCTTTGGACTCAAATTGCCTCATTTTCTTCTTGAGAGGATTACCATGAAGAAAGTAATAATGAAAATGTAGATTTTGCGGGCTCGAGGATTTATGGTATAATCTTACATGATACCATCCGTTAGGGAAAGGACACAAACTAATAAGTCTAAGAATGGTTTGGAAAAGGTGTGTTTGATAACAGATGTACAGTAGCTCTCTTAGGATTGTGGACACTATCAGAGTAAGCCCTCAATTTAAATCTACGATCCACCAACACAACAAAATATCATTGATAAAGAGTTCTGAGTTATTTACGGCGATTAATTTGGTTCGATGACACCATACGCACCCTTCGACACATTATTCTGAATGTCTCTCACAATTTTTCTTTCATCGGGATCTAGGTTCTCCAATTCTTCATCAGTAAGGTTGTTTACATGCTTCAATAGTTGCACATGATCTTCAGTCAAAGATTCAAGATCTGGTTGTCTTCTGTTGAGACATAATTCGATCAAATCTTTATTCGTCAAATTAATCATTAGACTGGTTTCAACTAAGGCATGAGATAATTGGGGGCACTGATCGAGAAGTTTTTTCATAAGCACTGGATTTTCTAAACTCATTGTTTTCGCTTCTTTCATAAGGCGTCCGGCGCTTTGCAGATCAAGCGAGGATAATAAAGCAGAAATAGCTTGCAGTGCATTCTGACCAGGGAAAAGTTGTACACCTAAGGGCAATGGCGGTAGTTTGTTCGTAGCTCCCATAATACTATCACCAAAGGCGTCCTCTTCATTGGATATCGTGCATCTTAAATACCGGTTGCCCACGTTTAAATTGTTGAGATTTCTTACAGCAGAGAGAGCTGTTTCGTTGTCATTGTAGCGTACATGAGCACATCCTCTAGATTTTCCGGTTACTGGATCGAAAAGTAGTTTTATGTCTGCCACAGGACCAACTGATTTGGCCACATCTAGCACCTGCTCTTCTGTATACTCGAATGGAATACTAGCAAGAAAGACGGAATTCTTCGGGCTGTCCATTCTATAGAAAGAAGTTCTGGATATATTAGAATGAGCTTTTGTTCTGCAAACTAACGTTTTGAAACTTCATCTCAAGCTAAGGAAACGCGGATGTACGGATGTATGGAAAATAGACTCTATCGCAATGTTGTGGAGAAAAAATAAAAAAAAAAAAGGTAGTTTGCATCACACCAGGACAGATTGGACCTATGGACGCTAAGGAAATTAAATCAACTGTTTCAAATTTAGAAAAATCGGCCGATGACGCCACCATCCTAAAGCTTTTGAATATCTTGAACGATGGTGTTGCGCCGTCGGAAAAGCTCTTACGTGAGACAAAGGTCGGAGTTGCAGTGAATAAGTTCAGGTCCAATAGCAACAGTGATATCAGCGTGTTGGTGAAAAAGATGATCAAGAAGTGGAAAGAAGCTGTTCAGAGTGAAAAGAGCGCTAAAAAGTCTGTACTTACGAAAGATGAGAGTTCCCATGCCTCGCCTCCACAAAGCCGCCCAGCTGCCGGCTCCACCTCAGGCAAATTTCACAATGGACCAAGAAATCCTAAAACTGATGGCGTTAATACTACCATATATGATAATACTACCAGGAATGCGTCAATTAGTGCTCTTTATACCGCATTAGCTATCGAAAGAGATGATCCCTCGAACGCAATTCTATCCGTTGCAACGGAGATCGAAAGTGAAGTTTTCAAGGAGGAATATTCTAACGTGAATGACTCTTACAGGAACAAGCTCAGAACTTTTACAATGAACTTAAGAAACAAGAAAAATCCCGAACTCAGAGATAATTTGCTCACAGGAAATTTAACACCACCAAAGTTCATCAAAATGTCTCCTAGCGAGATGGCTCCAGAAGCTTTGAGAAAAGAAATGGAGAAATTACATAAACAGAACCTTTTTGATGCTCAGGGAGCTACAGAAAAGAGAGCCGTCACAGACAGATTTACTTGCGGCAAGTGCAAGCACAAGAGGGTCTCTTACTACCAGATGCAAACAAGATCTGCAGATGAGCCTTTGACTACTTTCTGCACATGTGAGAACTGTGGTAACAGATGGAAATTTTCGTGATTATGGTTATTGACAAAATCAAATGAAGTCCTGCTTTCCAAAGGATAAAGTATAGAGAAAATTAAGGATTGATAGGGCTAGGATAGAGCCCGGTTGTACTATAATATTATATATTAGACTGATAATGTGTATTTAATAACTTCTGCCATCAGTAAGATGCATTTTTGGCCAAATAGGAGAGTAAATCAACCTTCGTCACAATTTGAACGGGCACCAAATCATCATTAGTAATAATGGCGTTAGAGTGTGTTTCGAAAAATTTGTTCAAGAGGTGCAAAGGAGTTTCCAAAGTAATTGCTTCATATCTTCTCTTGGTAAAACCGGACTGCTTATGAATGCTAAAGGATTTCTCAAAATCAGCCAAGTTTCTGAAATCTAGAAATACGCTCTTGATGGAGTTTGTCATTTGGACCTTCTTGGTTGACAATGACTTCAAGATTTTGGACAAAGTAATCAAACCAATCAAATGACCACTAGAGTTTAAGACAGGTAACTGGTCAAAACCATTGTTTTTGAGAAGCTCAAATGTCTTGCCAACGGTATCTGCAACGGTGACTGTCACGACAGGTGGTTTGCCCGCAACCAAATCCTTGATTGTCTTGTGGTTCAAGAACTCGTCTGTCTTATTTGCAGACTCGTTAGTCTCGTCAACTTCGAAACCGTTAGTCTTCATCCATTCGTCATCAGCAAACTTGGTCAAGTACGATCTAATCGAATCAGGGAAAACAACGACGACTGTGTCGTTTTCAGTCAAGTCCTTGGCGACCTCCAAAGCTGCCTGCAAAGCAGAGCCCGAAGAACCACCAACAAGAATACCCTCTTCGCGGATAATTCTTCTTGCCAACTTGAATGCGTCGGCATCATCAGTTTTGACCCAAGAGTCAACGTGCTTTCTGTTCAACACATCTGGAATGAAGTCATATCCGATACCTTCCACGAGGTAGCCCTCGCTGGAATCGTTAAGGGATTCTGGTTGGGCCAAGATAGAGCCCTTTGGATCAGCACCAATGATCTTGATATTTGGATTCTTCTCCTTCAAGTACTGGGAAATACCAGTGATGGTACCACCAGTACCAGCACCAGCAACAAGGTGAGTAACCTTACCTTCTGTTTGTTCCCAAATTTCATAGCCGGTACCGTAATAGTGAGCCTTTGGGTTAGCTTCGTTACCGTACTGGTCCAAAATCACAGCATTAGGAAGCTCTTTTTCCAATTTTCTGGCAACACCGATGTGCGACTCGGGAGAGTCCCAGGCGGCTTCTGTAGGAGTTCTAATGATCTCTGCACCCAAAGCCTTCAAGACTGAAACTTTCTCGTTAGACATCTTCTCAGGCAAAGTGATGATAGTTCTGTAACCCCTGACGGCACCTATTAAGGCCAAACCAATACCAGTGTTACCGGAAGTTGGCTCAATCAAAGTGTAGCCAGGTTTTATACGGCCTTCTCTTTCGGCTTCCAAAACCATGTTTTTTGCGATTCTGTCTTTGATAGAACCACCCAGGTTGAAGAGCTCAACCTTGGCGTACACCTTGGCTTTGATTCCATAAGATTGAGGAACACGGTTCAATTTAATAAGAGGCGTGTTGCCAATGAACTCGAGAACATCATCGGCTAAAGGAGGAAGTGGCAGCATATTCGCAAAGAAAGTTGTAACGATTAGATTTAAATTCCAAGGAAAATTTGCCGTCACCACAAGGTGGCTTCACGCGATGTGTACTGCATGTACGTCATTTTAGTTTTGCCGTGAGCATCGCATGGCTGTAACGAATAGAGGGGGATGTCTCAAGGGTGGCTAAGTTCAGTAAGCCTCTAAGGTGATCCTCTTCCACCACATAATTTTTGTCCCGGTCTTTTCGCTATTTATTCTTCAGCCTTCCTTTCAGTGATTTTATTTTATTTTAATTTTTTTTTTTTTTTTGCAATCACGTGCAATTCACTCAATTTAAGAATGGCGTTATGGTGGATCTGAATCTCATGCCACAGTTAAACATTGATAATTTTGCACTTTATGACGTCAGGGTCTTCACCAGGAATGCCTTTACAAAAATCGAAAATCTGAAAAAGTCCCTTTCTGTCAACAACAAATATCTTCCCCCCATCTGTAGAGAACTGCACTGACGCAGCTTCATTGCACCGCTGAGCACCAGCTGCCTCGCCCAAAACGACAACGACATTCTTTTTTTGTCTTGGATGCATGTTTGCATTTGCTGGAGAAACCAAGTAAAGCTTACCACTCTTTTCCACAAATAGGAAACTATCTCCACGCGGGGACCTAGCGCATCCGTGAATCCAAGAGCCAATTTCTGGTATTCTGTAGATAATTTCAGCGTCAGAAATAGATGAGGATCTTACCGGCTCATCATCAACTGTGCTGCTTAAGCCCAGACCTGCACTAGAATAAAATTCTTCTGTTGATTGCCACGATCCTGGCTGATCAAGTTGTGGCCCCTTGAGCTTAACCACTAAAGGGGGCTTGGTTTTCATAGTCGATGATGTGATAATCACGGTATTGGTCCCTGGTCTCCCAAAAGACACACTAGTGATGCCTTCGTAGTCCATCATATTATCATCGGGAGTCTCTTGATACGCCAGTTCCCTTTCGTCGGTGTACCCTTCAGTACCCGAGACTTGTTTCTTCGTCGGCAGCCGAAGGTCAGACCATATGAGGCGAGGCTTCTTGAGCGATCGAGTGCTGCTGTCCAAACGAATAACAAAATATCGCATCTCGTAGACCGTGCAGCAAACAATATGGTTCGATGTTGCATTAAAAGACAACGACTTTAGTGGGTCACGATATGGGATTGTTATTGTAATTGGGTTGACTTTACATAGTGAACCCAGTAAATCTTTTTCCAACTGATGTAGCACAATGAAAGGTTGTTGTTTCCCGCTAATGCGTTCACGGGCAGTGATTCCGCAAGCAACAAGCTCGTCGTTTGGTGCTATCTCCACGCACCGGATGGGAAAGTTCGTGACGTAGGTGTAGATTGGAGTCCCAATAGGTGCTATCGATGCATCAGCGTTCAAGACACGCAACATGCCTTTAGTTCCAGCGATAGCGATAAACTTTCGACTGAGCTTGCACGAAAGTTGCAGCCAAGACTTTAGCTTTCCATCAAGGGTCTCTTCATCAAAAGGATTGGTCCCGAAATCATTTCGAACAAATAAGCCCTTATCATGTGGAGATTCAAATGAGTCATTATTTGCAGATATCTCACCCGTCAGCTTACCAGAAGCCACTAAAAGTGGTTTATCGTATGCAATGGAATATTTGTAAAGCTCCCATCTTTTTTCTGTGATGAGAACATACGTGGTTTGCTCCTCCCCTGTTTTCGAGTCAGACCACGTGCATAAAGAAGATCCTGTAAACCTTGTGGGCCTTATGGATCTTGTTCGAAACGAGAGCTTACCTAGCTTGTTATTCTGGATAGGGAATTGAGACAATTTGCGATGGAACGGAAAGCACCGACTGAAATTAATTTCTTCCCGCTCACTCAAGCTCAGTATGAGCTGTTTTTCATAGCTTTGATATTGTGCTGTGGGTGTTGAGTAGTTCAGTAGCGCAGACAGCTTTGCAGTGTGCTCCGCTAAAGTTTTCGTGTTCTGGGAATCCGAAGTAGCCAGCTTCGTATGATCAAGTTTGTTCGGAGGTTTCCGTTCTTTCTCAGTAAAGTGGGAATTCTCTTCTCGGGCATACTTGTAGAATAATTCCAAGAGATCATTTGGCTCAGTTGCAGCCTGCAACAGAGTGTCTTTGCTGCCGATGGACAATGCACTGCTTGACCCCTTTGCTTTGGAAATTTGGTTTTCCTTGAAATACTCGATAACTGACGCTAGTCTTCGGAGAGGGTCCACCAGTTTAAGTATTTCTGACGAATGGAAACAAGTCGGGCATGTTTTTGTTCCTTGCTGAACAAAGAGAGATTCGGAAACTAAACACCCACATGTAAGTACAGATGCGTCGCTGACAATAGACCGAGATCCTGGAAAGATCAAGATAGATTCAAGTTGTAAAATCTCAGCTGCATTCATATTAGCTTCAAATTGGAAGATGACATAATGCTCGTATCTCCTCTCTGCATGCCTTGATGCAAATCAATGGGAAATGCGCACTATCTAGCGTACAATGCCGCTTCAGGCCCGAGGCGGCGATCAAACACCTCAACGCTCATAAAAAGTTTTGAAAATTGGCCGAGTTAGGTCAAGAGTATACAGAAGATTGAATCGAGTGGAATTTGTACCTTAAAAAATAAATAAAAAAAAAAAAAAAAAAAGGAAAAAGCTGAGAGGCAACATTTATTCTAACCACATATGCGCTCAGACGTGCCGGCACGGCTGAGGCATGTAGAGTCTTTAATTGGCAACATCAGTGCCCCTATCAATACCCAATGGGGTACCTCCTAAGGTCATGGGCATGTCTCTACCGTCAACAAAGGTAGCAATTTGCTCCTCTTGAACACCCTCATTCCTGGATTCTGCACTCACATCCTTACTTGGATCGTGAATGACAAAAGCGGGTTGGCTTTCATTCTCCACTAGGTCACTCAAGTAGTTCCAGTCACGTTCTGCATCTTCAACGCCATAGTCAAAGAATGTGTAAAGTGCACTTGCCATGTTTTTGAGCTTTGAGGTAAGGCCCTGCCATGCACCCTTCCGTACATGCTCCGTACAATGCTCTTGCTGATAAACGGGTTTCAAAATTAAAGCCAGTCTGGGACAGAGTCCCAAATCTCTGATTCTCATTAGCTCCTGGCCTTCAGAAAATGTGACTCTGGGTATGCTAAGGTAGCAAAATGCGTAGTTGATGACTTTTGGGCTTGACTTGGATGCAAACGATGGCATGGAAGTTTCATCTTCGGGAGCAAACAGGAGTCCTTTTTCTTTCTCAAGCCACCTCTTAACATCCACGAGTGTGTCGTCAGAATTGAACTGACATCTTACCATTTCTCCATGCAACAAACGGATGGATAAAGTGCAAACAGACTCAGACGACAGCATAGAGGGCGTAACCTCCTGTTCACTCGATCCTAAATAAGAGCGTTGCATGCTTCTCCTCTCGCATTTATCTGCGTAGATCAAAGCCCTAAGGCGTTCATGATCATTTTTGTACACATGCTTGTATGGTACGAACACAGATCCGGAAGGCTTAGGGGTCCTCTTGAGCTCCTGTAATTTAAGTTTGAATGCCTCAACACTGTCTTCTGGGCTGATAATTGTTTGAATTGTGTCATGTTGTATGATTGTAAACAGGGGGCACGTAAGATTTGGAAACTTGGACACGAGGCTTTCGTAGTCAGATGAGCCCAGCTCTATGGTTACACAAGTAAACCCCTTTCGGAGTACGTCTATGGTGTCATCTGAGACCTTCAAGTCGCTCAAGAATTTGTTCACCATGACAGCTCCGTCACGTAGATACACAAAGAGCGGCGTCTGTGTTAACGCCGACGCCCTTAAAGCAGACTCCAACGATGGACAAAATGGGACATTCATGAAGATTTGTAAGAAGTATTAATTAGCTTCGATTTGTTTTCGGGTTAAGCTCTGGTTGAAAGGGAAACAAAAAAAAAAAAAAATAAAAAATCAATGATGTAAGGTTCTATATAAAGTAGGCAAGATTGGATTTTTGTGAGAATCTGACACCAATACAGGACAAAGCATCACGGGCCCCGCAATGTTGCGGCCGCGAACGGCCGAGAACACAATGATATCTCCCTGCTAATTAGGTGCTCGGCAGCGATAAACGTTCATTGTGCAAAAAGAGATTTTAAGAAATAAAGAAGATATGGACTCATTTACAAATTAGGAAATTGTGTGCCAATCTGTGAAATGGTTTACTACTCATGACAAGTTTGCGGTGGCGCAGCTACTTGTTGTGGTGGACGCCTGGTCACAAGATCTCATACGAGAGGCGCGGATTTATCTAAGGACACATCGCACGACTAGAGTTAGCTTGTAAGAATTCGCACTCACATACAGGTTCAATGTTTACAATGACGTGAAGAACGCAACCTAGTATCAAAGAATGACGGATGACTTGAACAACGTCAACGTCTATGTTCGGGTTCGGCCTCCGCTAGAGCGTGAGAGCCTGCAGGCCGAATGTCTTGTATCCATGGAGCCGAATGGGAATGGTCAGTTGACTCTTCAATGCCCTCGAGAACCGACACCAGAATCTACTCGGGACAACCAGAAATCCTACAATTTTGATGAGTGCATTTGGTCGTTTGATCTGAAAGATTCCAACTATTCAGACAATTTCACCTTATATCAAAGTACTGGGATTACTCTACTCGAGCATTTTTTTCGGGGCTACAATGTTTGTCTCCTTGCATACGGCCAGACAGGATCTGGCAAAACATACACAATGATGGGAGAGAAGGCTGATCCCGGGCTAGTTCCCATTATGGTTCGGGGAATCCTTCAACACATAGAGTCTCTTGTCCAGGAGAAAATCAATTGTAGTCTTCTGATGTCGCTCGTTGAAATCTACAACGAGAAAGTAAAGGACTTGCTCGCGAACTCGAAACAGTGCCGCATCCGTGAACACCCTGTTACTGGACCTTATGTTGATAACCTTCAGGAAGCAAACATAAGCTCTTATGAAGAATTCGAAAGCCTTCTTGACCTTGGAAATTCTCGGCGTGCCGTTGCATCTACATCCATAAATCAGACCAGCTCTCGGTCGCATGCTATTGTAACTCTAACCGTTCGTCAAACTAAATACCTGGAGCTGTCTAGTTCAAGTGCTGCATCTATTATTGGAGATGCTGACGAGGAAATGGTATGCTCGATGAAGTTTGTGGACTTGGCGGGTTCTGAAAGAATGAACAAGGCCATGACTTTTGGAAGCTCAGAAAGGGTAAAGGAAGGAACACAAATAAACAAGTCATTGGCTGCTTTAGGAAGATGTATCAACATCTTGTCTCAAAAAAAGAAGAACTCTGTTGTTCCATACAGAGACTCGGTTCTCACATACCTACTTCGGGAGAGCTTAGCTGGAAACTCTAAAACCGCCATGATTTTCTGCGTGTCCCCTTTTGATTACGACGAAACAAGTCTGACTTTAAACTATGCCAGCCAAGTCAAGCACATCAAAACAGAGGCAAAAGCCAACTCCTCCAAGCTTACCTCGCCAGCTATAAATTGGGACAAGCTCAAAGATCTGCGCAAGTCCGTCATTGAAACTTTGCAGGACGAAGTCAACCAGCTTACAACACAACTAGACGATCTAAGGCTTCAGCAGACTAGCTCTGAGACTTCCTCCTTACTAAAGTATCTAGAAAGAGAAAACCTGAAGCATGATTTCGAAATCAAGTACTTAAGCTCGCTTCTCCACACAGAGAGGACACAGCGTGGAGAGTTGTTACTGCAGAATGCATTTCTACATCAGGAGCTCACTGCCAGATCTTTTAAACGAATTCAAGATCTGCAGAAGAATTTGTTAAACTCCATCGATGAAGCAATTCGAGTAGCAAATTCGCATGCTTATCTGTGCCACTCTATATCTCAGAATCTAGCGAGCACCGAAATATAGATACGGTGTGATAAACATCCGTACATCCGCAGTCGAAATTTCGCATTTTCCAAACATCCAAATATTCTTACAAGAATTCTCACCTACATCTGCAAATTCGTCGAGGCTGACCTGAATTGGTGAAAATGAGCTTTGTCAACTACGAGGTGAAAGTATCGTTTAAAAATGGGCAAGAGGTAAGTGGAAGAATTAGCCATGTTGATGGAAAGTCGATATCATTGACAGATAAAACTTATCCAAACAATCAAATCCAAGATTTGAAAGTCCTCAAGCTACCACCCGAATTAACGAGCTCCTCTTCCAAGAAGAAATCTAAGCATATCGAAAACATTGATGATGCTATTGTATCAGTGAAGAAAACAGATCCTATTGTTCCTCAGAAAAATGGGAAAGAATCAGGAAAACCTGATTGGACTACCTCAAGTGACATAGAAGACATTAAAAGCTCCAAGGATTTCGACTTTGCTGCGAACCTTGCTATGTTCGATAAAGCATCAGTTTTCGCTGACTTCCAAAAGAACGACAAAGCAAGTGTACAAGACAGGTTGGTCGGACAAAACAAGTTAGAGAATGTGAACAAAGCAAAGAAACAAAGCACTCTGAAAGAAAAATACGACAATGATGAGAACGTTATTCCAGCTAATAAACAGGATAACTGGAACAATATCGGACTTACCACGAAGAGACTCAATTCTCCAATTGACACATCCAGGCAGAATAGCATACCTTCTCTCTCTGCCAGGGAACTGTTTACTAACAAGATTCATAAGTTTGTATTCCAGGATACAACAATTGTTCCCACTGCATCACCGGTACAAATCATTGAAATTGAGAGATCCGCCAAGGAGCTTTTCTTCGTTGATCAAAAGCTTTTAACTGAGACTTGTGCTTCGAATATGTTCTCTTTGGTTGTTAACAACATCTTAGGTGGAGCTGCACGTCTAAGCAAAAGGAAAAACCACAACCTTCCTCCTTTAGTCCTTCTTCTTATTGGGAATGTTCGTTGCAGCAGCAGAGCATTTGCTCTTGGGCGGCATTTGACAAACCATGGCGTACGTGTTCTTGCGTACGTGGTCAATGATGGCGATATGGAAGATGAATTAAGAGAACAACATGACCAGTTTGAAAGAGCCGGTGGTAAAGTTATCTGCGCTGACTTCACTGTTTTACATGATATATTGAACAATCAATTGGAAACACCGGTTGAGCTCATCATCGATGCATTGCAAGGATTTGAAGGACATCTCCTTGATCTTTTCTTCTCAGATGAAAGTCTTGAGAATCTTAAACAGTTAGCTGCTTGGGCGAACGAGCCAAGGCAAAGGAGCAAAATTCTTTCTCTTGATATTCCTTCAGGAATTGATGGTGGGTCTGGTACAGTTCTGGATCCAGAAATACAATTCCATAGCAGGCATATCATTTCCATGGGTCTACCAATTACTGGGCTACTTCATGCATACAACAATAGACAGATCTGTTCTCCTAGCGAGGAAGTTCTGCATTATGTTGTTGATATCGGTATTCCAAATGCCTTATATAATACCAAGGCAAGCTTGCGAAAGTTTGATAAATTTTGGTTCTGTGCTGAGCTGAGCCTACCGATTTCAGTAATGGGCGAATAAGTGCAAAAACTTACTGCCACAGGCCTTGTTTGGCAACACTTTAATAAAAAAAAAATACAACATGCATATTCTTGGAATTCACCTTTTTCTTCGATCCTCGATCTGTAATTGTTTATGTATATCTTTATCCTAGGTGATAATGCCACAATGAAGCATCTCGGTAGCACAAATCTGGCATCCCTGCATATGCGCGTAGTGGTTTTTTTGCACGCTCTGTGTTTGGAACTTCAGAAAGTAATCACTGAAGGCAACTCAAATGAATTTTGGTGGGCTGAACTGGAATAGCTCCACAGGGTTCAACTCCTCAAATAAAAATATATCTACTGGGGGCGGCTTGTTTGGCAATTCAACATCAAGCAATAACGGGAACAACAACAGCACTTTTGGGTCGTCAGGATCAGGTTTGTTTGGAAATTCTCAAACCAATGCATTGAATAAACCCAATGGAACTTCTACCAGCGGAGGATTGTTTGGAAATCTGGCTCCATCAGCTACCTCTGGTGGCCTTTTTGGCAATCAAAATACGCAGCTGTCAGCATCCGGTGGCCTCTTTGGAAACTCAACAAATGTCAACAAACCAGCTAATACAGGCTTAGGAAACTTCACTGGCTCCAATCCACCTCAAATATCTGGCTCTGGTCTTTTTGGAAATAGTTCTCTGAATACTTCGGCAGGTGGAGGTTTGTTTGGAAATGCATCGCAAGGCTCACAGCCAAGTTCGGGAGGTTTATTTGGTAATTCTAGCGCCCAAAATAAGCCAAGTCTGTCTCTATTTTCTGGTGGTGGCATCTCCTCTGGTCAATCAAGTGGTGGTCTTCTAGGTTCTAATTCTTCCAATAATAAAGGTCTATTTGGAAACAGTGCTGGTGGCCTCTTTGGTAGCAGTCAGCCAAATCCGCCAACAGGTGGATTATTTGCATCCACAAATCAGGCCTCTGGTGGAGGTGGTCTCTTTGGGAATCTGTCCGGTGCTGTAAGTAATACAGTCAACCAATCTGCATCTAACACAGACCCATATAAAGCAGAGGGTATTTTAAGATCTATTAATAATACGACAACTCAGATGCCAGCATCGCTCACCGGAACTTTATTTTCAGATGATAAATCAGGGTCCAGAAATGGCTTGAGTCTACCACATGGGACTTCAAAGGAAGAACCGAGGAAGACAAAAAGCTCTTTGCTCAGCAAACTTTCCAAAACATTCAACATTTTTCGTTCCTCAACTTCCAAATCTATACTCGAAAATGGAAATGATAAGCTTAAAGGTGTTTTTGCTCAACAGAACTATGTTAAGCCTGTTGAAAACATCAAGAATTCCCGTTCTGGTCTTTTGGTACACAAACCTAAAACTAAGAATGCGAATACAGCACTCAATGGTAAGAGCATTGGTGGAGTTAAGAGGTTAATTATCAAATCTAAGCCCCTGAAATATCACTTGATCAATGCAAACCGAGTTCTCAAGTCGAGAAAGAAACGCATACAAGCCAATGATTTATCTGACACACAAGAGAGCGTCACTGATGATGAAATTAGTGATTTAGGCTCTGCTACAGTTGCCCAAGAAAAGCCCAGCAAGTCGCAACATTTTGAAAGTGCTCATGATGAGAAGCTTGTACAGCCTTCAAATGATGAAACAGCGGAAGAGGTCAATGATGGCTATTGGTGTACTCCTTCATTAAAAGACATCACTCAATTAGATCAGGATGCTTTGATCCATGTTGATAATTTCATAATAGGCAGGAAAGGACATGGTCAAATTGCTTATAATTACCCTGTCGACCTTTCTGATTTAGTTTATGAAGCCGGTGGAAGCTCTGAACTCTTAGGAACATTATTGTTTGGTGGTATTTTTGTTTTTGAGAGCCCAGTTGTGACAGTTTATCAAAATGTTACAGATAAGCCACCAATCGGAGTTGGCCTTAACGTCCCAGCAACAATTACCTTGAGACTGGAACCGAAGAAGAACAGAAATCTTGAGGATCATATAGAACTTCTTAAAACCAGAACTGGCATGGAGTTCGTAACGTATGATCCAATGACTTATTATTGGACTTTCAAAGTCAAACATTTTAGTGTTTGGGGTCTCATCGACGATAGTGATGATGAAGAGAGTATTTCAGCACACAACCTAGAAATTCGGGCTTTAAAGAAGAAGCAAGATGCTGAAGAAGAAGAAGCTTCTCAGGCTTATAGCAGGATTTACGAAAATGATGATTACAAAAGAGAACTTAAAAAGCAACGAATCTCGCGTCAAACTAGTGGTTTGCCTGGTGGATGGGATTTTGATGCCACAAAAAATGACACGCTGTTGGCTTTGAAGCAAAAATTGCTTGAGAGTGAAATCGATGAGCGGGTAAACACGTACAAACAGGAACAGTCTGCCAATGTCTTAGCATCGAATGTTAGTGACATAACAATTGAGTCTGACACGGAAGAGGGTCATTCTGACAACGATGTATTGTCGGGATCACCAAGGAATTCCCTTGAGAAGCAAAACTTCGATCATCTTAAGCTAATTGTGCCATCTTGGCCACCAAATACTGATGTGAAGGACATTGTTAATGAGAAAGTATTTGAGCCAAATATTGATGAAGATGGTTTTACTCAAATTGATAAGATACCGGCCCTTCCAACATCTGATGACTGGCTACTTCAACTAGAGCTTTCTAATGACATTAATTCTGCATTATCGCCGTTTTCGGTGGTGCCAAAAAAGCCACAACTGTCGTTGAGAACAATCAATGATATCGTGTTTTCGGATTTTGACAACTCAGCCAATCTAAAAGTTTCAACGCCTCTTAAGGAACAAAGGGTTTTGAACATTGAACTGCGTCCTCAACTTATTGATGAGGAATTTCAAAATATAGTTCAAGTTCTCCTTGTGAATCCCCAAACCAGCGTCAGGGACAACCAATTTCCGAAATTTGACATCGATCCCTCTTTATGTTTCAGAGACGTTCTTCGGGCATTAAAAAAGAATTCCGACTCTTTAGAACTTGCTTCCATTTTGTTTGATAAAGTGGACTTGTCACTGAATGAGCAATGGAAAGACATTGAAATGAAGCCGGGATCTGTGAGTGACAGGGCCCTGATATATGAACAAAAGAGGCTTTTGATTAGTTGGCTCAAACGAACAGAAAATAATGTTGATTTTCCAGATGATCCTTTAGCGGAGATTTGGTCGTATTTGATAAAGAATGAGTTGAAACCTGCCGTTCATAAAGCTCACGGATCTGGATATCCCCACTTGGCAGCTCTATTGACCCAACTTGACTCAAATGACTCCATTGTACGAGATCTAGCCTCTCACCAATTGGATCAATGGAAGTTGGACCATAGTATCCAATTTATTCCAGGCACTATTGTTGATATTTACAAACTTCTTGCTAACAAATTTGATGAGATATCTTGCGACTTATCGTTTAATACCTCCCTTGCATTGCGGCTTTCTTATGGGCATCCCACCAAAAAGTTGGTGGATGTACTTCAAAGCTTCACGATTGATGCTAGAAAAGATGATACACAAGGTCTTATTCTGGTATTTTGCGCTCTTGTGAATGATGGCTCAGATGAAGCTGACAAAAAGCTAAGTGAAGCCAATTTAAGTCCGAAGCTCAAATGGCTCATCTTTAAGGTGCTTAACAGCAGTCAAGAAGGATCCGAAAGCTTGAATGATCATATGAGCACAGAGTTTGAAAACCACCTTGAACAAAACAAACAATGGAATGAAGCTCTCTTTGTTGCTTCCACAATTAAAGATGATGATTTGGCCAAGGCCCTGATCAGAAGACTTGTTATCAATAAAACGAAGTATTCTACATTCAGCGACCTGGATATAGACTTCTGCGTTAATGTGCTAAGAGTTCCACCCTGTTTGATTCAAGAAGCTGTGGCACTCAAGAAAAACTCTGAAGGAGATTTCTGGGGTAAAGGCGATGCTTTAATTGCTGCCCAATTGTGGAATGATGCTCATGAAAATATTGTTGAAGAGCTTGGACCTGAGACAGTAATTAAAAGTGACTTTGCTACGTGGGCAAGACTCTTGAAAATGATCGACTCTTTTCCAGACGATGGTCGTATAATACCATCCTGGCAACGCGGGGCTGGCCTTTTCAGAAATTATTTTGAAATTTGCCAAAAAACTGACCACTTGGAGGCAGTGGAAGAACAGCAGTTAAGGGAGGCTCTTGAAAATCTTGCCTTGTTCCCTACCAATGAGTCATCTACCGCGAGAGTTGCATCTACATTTATGGCCAAGCACCTAGTTGATGCCGCTTTTGATCATATAAAAGATAAGGCTTTTATCGAGTCGAAGGTTGAAAGTATTGATATTGGCGAGAACGAGAGACTCTACTTTAGATCGCGCCTCCGCTCAATGAACTGAATGCATGTGGCTCCTGCACATAGTTGATAACAATTACTAAGAATGTATGGTGATCATCTACATATAATTAAAATAGATATATCTTCAGGACTAAGCGATTCATTTCACACTAGTTGAAACTAAGCAAAGACTAATCGAAAGTTAGAGGAATAATAAAAATGGCGCCTGCAGTCGTGGCTCAAGGGCCCCCTGTTCCGCTTAATGCCCCAGAACCAGAACATTGCCCCGGGCCGGAATCAGAGAATGCTGGCAAGGGAGATGCTTGCAATGGCTGTGCAAACCAATCTATATGTGAATCTCTTCCGAAAGGGCCGGACCCGGACTTACCTGCAATCACTGAAAGGCTACTGAATATTCAACATAAAATCTTAGTCCTTTCAGGAAAAGGTGGAGTTGGTAAGTCGACTTTTACTTCCATGCTTGCTTGGGCTCTAGCCGCAGATGAAGATATCGAGATCGGGACTATGGATCTAGATATATGCGGACCTTCATTGCCTCGGATGCTTGGGGCAGAAGGAGAAAGTGTTCACCAGTCTAACTCGGGGTGGTCTCCTGTATACGTTTCAGACAATTTGGGTTTGATGTCGATCTCATTCATGTTACCAGATCCGGATTCTGCGATAATATGGAGGGGTAACAAGAAGAATGGTTTAATAAAGCAGTTTCTAAAAGATGTGAACTGGGGAGAAAGATTGGACTATTTAATTGTTGATACTCCCCCAGGAACTTCGGATGAGCATTTGTCAGTGACTACCTACATGAAAGAAGCAGGTATCGATGGCGCTCTTCTAGTTACAACGCCTCAAGAGGTTGCACTTCTAGATGTCAGAAAGGAGATTGATTTTTGTCGCAAGGCTGGCATAAAAATATTGGGTCTCGTTGAGAACATGTCTGGTTTTGTTTGTCCAAGTTGTCATGGAGAATCCAAGATTTTCAAGCCAACTACAGGTGGTGGAGAACAGCTTTGTAAAGACATGAACATCAAATTCCTTGGGTCTGTACCACTCGATCCTAGGATTGGAAGAAGCTGCGACAATGGAGAATCGTTTTTCGATGATTACGCAGATTCTCCTGCAGCTAGCGCCATACTTGATGTTGTTGACGGTCTCCGTGACGAGGTAGAGATAGACTTTGGTAAACTAAACATAAGTTAGGACTATAATAGATTTATTTTCAGGGACCAGTCCCAACGTAATGGTTATGTATCGAAAATTATTCAAAGACAAAATGGCCAAGCTGCAGACGAACATGTATGCGGCATTACTTTAATCACTAAGAGCTTGTTTTAAGATTGATTCTCTGCAACAAATAAAAAAATTAAAAATTAAATTAAAAAAAAAAAAAATAAAATGATTGTTTCGTAGACCTCTCTGTACATCATTTATGTAAAGCCGCAATGCGCATTCCGTTTTGGTACCAACTCGTCAAAACTGTGAAAGCGCACACTGCAACCATTGGAATCGCCTCACCAGTCATCATCTCGACATTTTGTTCTCATCCAATTGATATTTTGTGAAAAGCTTTTCCGGCCAGCCTCTTTTACTTTTGCTTTCTTCTTGCACGCCTGCATCATCCTGCTTCTTGTTGACCAAGGGGGCGGGGTGCTACGTGTAAATCAACGCAAAATTCAAATTTTAAGCAGTCCAGTGTGCAATTATTTAGTTATGGACGGGCTATATTCAAAAGTTTCTGCCTTTAAAGAGTCCCGGCTTCAATCCCTTTACTCTGAGTTTTCTCCTCTTAAAGAAATCAACCCTGAGGGCTACAAAGCTAACATTGATGCATGGGCCCAGCTCTTAAACGTGGCATCCTCTGATGGTGTTCTTGGAGACCAGGTAGTCATTACTTCAAAAAAGCTTCCAACTATTTTCTCAAACCCATCTTTCGGGGAACCAAAGAGCCTTGGTCTTGTTTTAGATGAGCTTGTAAAGCAGAAAAAATATGTTCCATGGTCAATTTACAAGGACTCTTCTCTTTATTCTACAAAAAGATTGGCAGATTATGTGTCCCCTTTAACTTGGTTACTGGTAACTTTGGCGATGATGAAAGTATCTACATTTAGTGCCACGGATCGATCCGGTCATCTCTATGAAGAGACCTATGTTCCAATTGACCGTCTTCAAATCATTGGAGATAAAATTTGGCATGATTTGCATGCAAGGATAGAAAAAGAAGGAACTTACTCGTCTCAATTATTTGATGATGAAATGTTTGCTAATCTAATGAGAGAAATTCTACCCAACCTATCCGATAGTGATATTCTCGCAGTGCAGCTCTATCTCTCAAGAGACATCAAGAAACTTACGTTGGTGAAGCAGAATAGTCGATCTAAAAGCTGCTATATAAAGGTGGCTGAGAATGGCGAGCTCACGAAAGATGACATTGCGATAATTAAGGTTAAAGCATCAATTCATGGTCTTTCAAAACGAGTTAATCTTCTTGAGCACAAACTAGAACCAGAGTTCTCCGGCAAAGTGAAAGAAGCTTCTAATGTCAAGGATTCCGCAGTTAGAAAAGAGCGTCTAAGGCAACTTTTGATCCAAAAGAGTGTTATTCTAAGATCATTACGAAAGTGCAATGATGCGCTTCTCAATATGGGGCGCATAATGCAGAGCATAGATGAAGCTCATGGAAATTTAACAATGATAGACACCCTTCTGTCAGCTAAATCTACTCTTGAAAACCTCAACAGCAAAATTTCTTTGGACGAAGTTGATGAATTACAACACGAAGTCGATGAAGAGATACAAAATACCAATGATATTACAGATGCTCTTTTGGTATCTTCCCAAGCTTCCGACGATGATGAACTCGAAAGCGAGTTGGAAAAACTAGAGAAGGATCTAAAATCTGAGAAAGAGCCCCGTGATGAACAAACCTATAGAAATGAAGCAGAAATGCACACACCTGATAGTGCAACTAGGGAAGAGCTTGAGAAAGGTGCACAAGATTCAGAAGAGCTTCTTGCAAGATTGAAAGACCTTAAGATCGCTCTGCCTCAGAATGAGCAAAAAGAATCTGAAAAGCGGGATCTTTTGCATAGCTAGAAAATAGCAAATACAAACCCGACCATGATCGAAAAATTGCTATACCTAAATATTCATTTACACATTTTGACCAGAATATGTATGTATGTATGTACGTATGTATATTTTTTTGTTTTCTTCTTTTTCCTTCTTCTTTCTTTTCGTTTATCTTTCTCTTTGCGTTAGATAATACTTATCTTGATATCAAAATTTTTTGCATGGTTTTATCCCAAAATTTGCAAAATCTGCTGCGTGAGATTGAAGAGCTCCACCTTTGGGTCATCAAAGTCGGTAGCCTCTGCGTTATTTGGCACGACACTTTCCTGTTGCTGAGTTTCGCTTAAGCTCTTAATACCCAAGAGAATAGATTCATTTTCCTTGATCAAGCTTTGGATTTCGCCATTATTGGACTCTAGCAACTGCAAGATTGTCCACAAAGCAATATGCTCGAATGTTGCACTTCCGCTCTGCAAAAACCTCATCAAAAATCCGTAAATACCTTCACTTGGTTGATTCCAATTATTAAGAATGTACTCCTTGTGTTCATTCGAAACTCTGGAGCATAAGTTAGCTAAAGCTGCTGCAGAATTGCCACACACTTCACCATTCTCGCTGAAAGTAAGGGGTATCAAGACGTCTATTATTTGACTCTCATAAAGCTTGGGCTTCAAGTCATCCGCTAATGCCAAAATTGCAAAACATGCTGAGATTTCAGATTGAACAGACAAAGGCACCTTCAAGACCAACTCTTTGCATTTTTCGACAGCACCTGCATTAAGCAAAGCTAAACGGTTACGTTCACTCGATGCGGCTAGATTTCTTAAAGTTGATATAGCATGACACTGAATCTCTTCCGAATCGCTGTAATCCAACAATGCGACCAATGGTTTTAAGAAGCCCGCTTCAATTATTAACGCCTCATTCAATGGATGGATAGATATGTTTCTAATACAAGCGACAGCTGCTAAGACGAGAGGCTGATGGTTGCAAGTCAAAAGCTGAACAAGGTGTGGTAGACCTCCAGTACGAACGATGTCAACCTGATATCCTGAGTCAGACGCAAGATTTCTTAAAGCAAGAGTTGCTTGGCATTGGACTCGGGGCGAAGGAGAATCCATCAAGTCCACCAATTGGCTCACGAGTTTTGGTTCTGTAGCAGCCAACTTTTTTCTGTTCTGCTCGTCAACAGCAATGTTTGATAATGCTGTTGTACAATAATATTGTACATCCGCATCATCACTCGACAATAAAGAAACTAAGACGGGTACAGCGCCAGCGTTGACCAATTCTTGTCTATTCTCAAAAGAATGTGTCATGTTCAACAAAGCACCGGTGGCATTTCGCTGAACCCTGATATCTTTGGACTTCGCTAATTTTGTCAATGGAATAAGGGCGCCACTTCTGGCAATCTTCGACTTGTTTTCGTCTTGGGTGGCAAGATTTGTGATACAGCCAACAGCATTACACTGCACCTCAATATTGGATGACATCATTTGTCTTATTAACGGTTCAATTCCGCCCATTTCTGCGATCAACGTTTTGTTTTCATTATTAACGGCTAAGTTTCCTAAAGCCCCACAGGCAGCTCTTTGAACCTCAGTATCATTTGACTGTAAAAGAATGAGAATGGGTTCCAAAACATCACGATTTACTTCCCGAACATCCTTTTCGGTTATTTCAGCAAACGCCAAGGCGGCAGATCTCTGTAGGTCTATATTTTCAGAATACACCAAAGTACTCAATGATCTTAAGGGCCCGTTGCTAAAAAAGTCCACGTCAGAGCGGTTCTCCAAATATTGTAAGAGAGCAGTAATAGCTTCTCTTTCGTTCTCAGCTAAAAGAAGTGGTGGGTATTTACCATCGATAGATGATGAGGACAAGCAGCTGCAGCAAGAACCCATGTTTCTGAAAGAACGATTATGTTAAGGCTGTGGATTGCCAAAGTATGAGAAATTGAGGGTTAAGTTGAAGCTCAGTTACAATCGAAAACAAGAAAAAGAAAGGAAAAAAAAAAAAAATTGAAAAAAGAAAAGAAAAAGTGAACACGAAAAAGCAAATAAGGGCACAAAAAACAAAAATATAAATAAAATAACAGTTTAAAGAGTCTTGGCTCAAATAGCACAATGTTGGCCTCCTCTAAATTTATTTAAGAACTTACAATAAAAGAATTAAAAAAATATGAAATAAAATAAGGAATATGGTGACACGGTTAGGCTCGAGGGATAACGCGGTAGTGTGGAAACTAAAACTTCCGGTCAAAATTGGGGAAACTCTATCTGAGCGCGAAGTTCTTATCTAAGTTTGGGACTAAGACTCACCGACAGCTTGACGACCGCACACAACTACAGCTTCCCGGTCTTGCATATAAACTTTTTTTTTTTTTTTTTTTTTTTTTTTTTTTTTTTTTTGTGAGTATATGTGGAAATCTCGTAGGCCAAGCGAGTGATCGATCGTGCTCTAGGATTTAAGTCCTATGCAGCTTAGAACCCAGAGTCGTGTTTCAATAATACATTGTTGATATTTATCAAGTAAAATGTAATTCATGGTTGTGGCAAACAAATATGCTTACAGACTTGTGTTTTGCCAAAGCTGGAAATGCACAATGCCATTTGCTTGCCGCAGCCCGAAGCCCGTGAAGTCTCTTCTACACGGGTATATTTTCAATATACACGTTAACTGGACCCTTTACCACCTCTGAGAGCAATTGAAACAGGAACAATAAAGTAAAATAAATTAAAATAAACAATGAATGATTCGATCAACTGATTCTTTAGAAATTTACAGTTTCATAAAAGTTCAAATCAAGGAAGTGAGTGCCAATGTGAAAGATAGAAAAGTCGAAGTTCAGAGCGTTTGTGCTCAAGGTCACAAACTTAAGAATCGCACCTTTTTTTAAGGCACAACCGCGCTTTTTACTTAGCCAGCAGGTTCCTGGTTTATGAAAAGGAAACGGTGTTGAGATCCTTGTGTAGACTTTTTAGTTGATACACACGTAATTATACGAATCTTTTGTCTTATGGTCATGTTCAAATTCAAATGCCTCCCATATTCACTTTCTTATCCACTTCGGTGAGAAACTGGCATCGTCTATACTGTAACATAAAATTGTACAAATGCTAATAGTAGGCACTAAGGTTTAATGACGCCTTCTAGATGACGAAATTCACCCTTCAGTTCAGTCGGCATGGAGGGTTCTGGATTGCTGAGTTGCTTGCGAATTTGGCTTTCTCCGACGTAAAATCCGAGCACAACCATTTTAGGTAAACTCCGAACGTGTGCTGCAAAGAAGGCAAAATATTCCCGTCCTGTGATTCTTCTGGGTTTACGAAATAAATAACTAAATAAAAAAAAAAAATTATTAGCAAAGTTAAATTTTGAGATTGTATAACTTCATTGAAAGAGTACAGCATTCACTTCTCGTCCAGTCTGTGGTTTTGTGGTTCAACAAATTCGGAACAACTTTCTCATGTTTTCAATAGTTGAGTCGGTGCCAAAAAATAATACGAGATGCATTAACTCCGACTCCGAAAAAAGAAGAGCTGCATGTCATGAAAATTGTTGCTGTTACAGCTCCGCTAATTATTTAAAGAAGGCAATCCCATCCATTTCAAAGGGTACCTTACTTATAAAAAACATACTCATACAATGTCTACTACTGTTTTGATCACTGGTGCTTCTGGTTACCTTGCTTTGCACACCGTCAAGCAATTGTTGGAAAAGGGCTACAAGGTTGTTGGCTCTGTTAGAACTTCCGCCAAGGGCGAGAACCTTGAGAAGCAATTGAACAACAAGAACTTCAAGTACGACATCATTGATGACATTGAGAACAAAGATGCTATTTCTAAATTCATCAAGAACAACTCTGAAGCCACTGTTCTTTTGCACACCGCTTCCCCATTTCACTTCGAAGTTAATGACATCCAGAAAGACTTGCTTGACCCTGCTGTCAAGGGCACAAAGGCTGTCTTGAGTGCTGTCAAAGAACATGGTCCTCAAATCAAGAGAGTTGTTATTACTTCCTCTTATGCTGCTATAATGAATTTGACGGACAAAACTCCCGGTAGAGTTGAGAATGAAGACTCTTGGAACCCAATTACCCAAGAAGAGGCTTTGCAAAACCCATTGTTTGGTTACGTTGCTTCCAAAACATTTGCAGAGAAGGCTGCCTGGGACTTTGTTGAGCAAGAGAAGCCTAACTTTGCTTTGTCTACCGTCAACCCTGTCTACATTTTCGGTCCTCAGCCAACTGATGATTTCAGTACTGCCAAGTTGAACACTTCGTGTGAAATCATCAACGCACTTTCCAAGCTTAAGGACCCAGCTGCTAAGTACAACAGCTCTTCTGGTTATGCTGTCGACGTTCGTGACTGCGCTGCTGCTCACATTGTCGGATTTGAAAAGGATGAAGCAAAGGGCCAAAGACTTTTGTTGTCAAGTGGTTTCTTCACAGAGCAAACTGTCTTGGATGTTTTGCACACCCAACTCACTCAGAAGTCCCAAAATGTCCCTGTTGGTCACCCAGGTTCTGACAGAGAAGCCGCTAAGCAGGCTACCGTCGTTACAAATGAGAAGACTAGAAAGATTTTGGGCTTCCCATTGATTTCTGTCGAGCAAACCATTGCAGACACTGCTAAGCAAATTTACGAGGTCGATGAGAAGCACGAGCAGTCTCGTCAATAATTGCGGGAAGTAACTACCCGCCTCTCAACGAAGTTGCGAATGAGCTTCAGTTAGATGTTTAATGTGATTTATTTTATTTTGATTTTTTTTTTTTTTGTTCTAAAATTAGAAAATCTATCAGTAAGAAGGGGAATTCTTTATTTACCTGTACTTTTGAACTCTTTATCTGTTGTTGACATGGGCCAAGCTTAAATAAAGAGCTTCGAGAATGTATCGCAAAAGCTTCGAAGTATACGAAAATTAAGTATTCGCTGCAGTAGAGAATGAAAGCCCGGGTAAACCGGCGCGTTAATAGCCGTTAGTCAAGATCCTCTTTCGAAATTGCACGCATAATTAAAAGTGGAAAGACAATACACGATTAGTTCTTTATCTTTTTCTTTTTTTTTTTTTTTTTTTTTTTTTTTTTTTTTTTTTTTTTTTTTTTTTTTTTTTTTTTTTTTTTTTTTTTTTTTTTTTTTTGTCTCCTCAGTTTTGGAAGTTCAATCTGATGCAAGTCAGACAATCTCTAGATGAGTCTACATTTTAAAAGTCAAGTTATATGTGCCTCCACTTCTTGGCGTGAGTCTACAGCCAACCAGCCCTTAAATGCTGGTTCCGAGGTCGCTTCGTTGTCCACCTTCTCGGCCAAAATGCTTTCTGTTTTATACAATTAGAATAAAAGGCATAATACTCTTGATAAATAATTTTCACTTTTAATAATTTCCGTCTTCTTTTTTTTTTTTTTTTTTTTTTTTTTTTTTTTTTTTTTTTTTTTTTTTTTTTTGTACATCATTATTATTAAGGCTTAATTCAATTGAGTAATTGCTTGCTAGCGCGGCAATCTTTGGAGCACTTACCACATAGTCGTCCTATTGTCACTTCTTGCCTTTGAAATCCGCACACCACTCCTGACGTTCAATCAAGGAAACTTCAGCTCCCACAAAACTTGTTTGAAAGAATACGACTTCACACAACGGGCAATTCCATTATTGGTAAAATAAGAGAATAGAGTGCTGTCTATTCCCAGCTTAAATATACTTTATAAAAGATCCCCTTCGTTTGATTCAAAAATCTCCGGTGATGGGAATAAGTAATCCAATTCCTCGAAGCTTAAGAAGCGAAACAAAGTATGTTTTCTGCCGTTTTTTCAACTCTTTTTATTTGGTTCCCTACTAACCCTTCTAGAAAAGCTGCTAAAATTCTCACAAGCTTTATAAAGCCCAACCAGATTGCAGGACCCGATCAGGTTATTCCCCCAGATATCCTCAAAAATGCAAAGGGTCTTGCTGTCATCACAGTTTTGAAAGCCGGTTTCTTATTTTCTGGTCGTGCTGGCTCGGGTATCATTGTTGCGAGACTACCAGATGGGCTGTGGTCGGCTCCATCCGCAATCGTAACCGCCGGTGCTGGTGTCGGAGGTCAAATTGGGGCTGAGCTCACAGACTTTGTTTTTATACTCAATACTCAGTCTGCTGTTGACTCTTTTGCCCAGGCTGGCTCTATTACATTGGGAACAAACATCTCGGTCGCCGCAGGCCCTCTAGGCAGAAATGCAGAAGCTGCCGGAACCGCCTCCTTAAAGTCTGTTTCTGCTGTCTTTGCTTACTCTAAAACAAAAGGTTTGTTCGCTGGTGTTTCTTTAGAGGGGTCGGCGATTGTTGAAAGAAGAGAGGCCAACAGAAAATTCTACGGAAGCCACTGTAAGGCCAGGGAAATTCTTAGTGGCCGTATTGAGCCTCCGCCAAATGCTGATCCTCTCATGCGGGTCTTGGAAAGCCGTGTCTTCAACTACAACTTGAGGGATGATTACTATGATGACGATTATTACGATGACATCCCTGACGACTACTCTGACACCGCTTCCGAATACTCAAGAGGGGGCGGTTACGCTGCAGGGCGGACCCGTTCTCACAGAAGAAGAGTTTCTGATGATTACGGATATTCAGATGAGGAAGACGATGATCCTTATGGTAGAAGACGTGCGAGAGCTGCTTCCTACAGTAGGTCCACGACGGGCTCAAGACGACCAGGTTGGGAAGACAATATATATGACAATGGCAGTAGCCGTTCGAGGACTAGAGGAGAATCTGATGTGGAGCATCTAGGATCACGCCTTCAGAATACAAGACTTGGAAGTTCTGGGGGTTCAAGCCCAATCAGGCCTCAAAATACTTCAAAGCCAAACTTCGGTGGCGCTCAAAAGACCAATTCTTCACAGGCTATTGCATTATACACGTTCAAGGGAGAGCAAGCTGGTGACTTACCATTTAAAAAGGGTGATGTTATTGACATCTTAAAGAAATCAGAAACTACTGATGATTGGTGGACAGGAAGAAACAATGGCGTGAGTGGAATCTTCCCAGCAAACTATGTGGAGCTTATCTGAAATGTAATATGTATGTAAAAGTAATGAAATCCTGTCGAGCACTTTATAATATTTTTCATCTATCATATTTTGAGCACTTGCTCAAGAAAATGACGTACAATGGTCTTTCCCTCGGCAAAGTCTGGATCGGGTGTCCGGTAAATAACTGCTGCATGTGTGGCCTTCGTCCGCCGTATGATAACTGGGAATTTGTTCCATTTGAGCAGATTCAAACCTTGGATTATCAAGTCCTGCTTGTAATTAGTGGTAACTTTGAATTCGTCTTTGATTGTCTTTCCTCGCAAATTGACGAGGTTTGGTTTGTTTGAAAGCCTCTCCGAATCACTGCTAGCACCAGAGCCAATCAGTTGTGGCTTCAGAACGCTTTCATGGTAGTCTGAGTAGCTGGATGTATTCACCGCATTAAGAATTGAGTCAATAAACAGCTCAGCTCGATCATGTATTTTGTCCTCAAGAGCCCCCATGTACGACTCCTGATAAGCATCTTCAGACTTACCGAGATCCTCATAATCGTCCATCAATAATGACTTTTCGCCCTTATTATGTTGTCCATATAACACGTCAAGCCTATTAGAATGGTCTCTGTGGAAGTTTCGAAGGCGAAAGAGAAGCTGTACACGTTGCCAGATGGCATTGGAAAGAATATAAACCGAGTAAACAGGTGTTATGAAGATAAAACCTGCTAAAACTTTTATCCAGGCAAGACATTTGTAAGCGAGCTGAACCAAGCTAAAGCTTTTCTTGTTATCTTTAACTATTCTTTTAAATCCGACAGACTTTGTGAAGTCAATCACATTTGGCGCATACCCTTCAACATATTGAAGATCATATGCACTATAAGATTCAGTCACCATCTGATCAAAAGGGTCTGTGTTAGTAATATACGTAGTATACCAGCTAGTTCTCCGATCATTGATGGCATTTGCATAAAGTGACCGCAGATGAAAAGAAGCCAAAGCTTTATAAAAAGGAGATCTAGAATCAGCCATCCAGACTAGTAGCGGTAGATGATAATCATTTCCGGTAGCAGGAGTTTTGTCCTTAAGGAACATTTGTTTCCCCGTGTAAACCAAAACATGAGGAGCGACGAAATTGTAGATTTTAGCAGATGTTGTGCCCTTGGTATTGATGGAGCCAACATGTGGAGTACAGAATGTGACAAAATGAATAGGTTGAATGGAGTCGAAATATCCTTGGTGGTATAAGATTCCAAGCGCATAACGACTTACTAAGCCACCCATTGAGTAACCGATTATCGAAAACTTAGTAACTTCAAAGCCATTTTTTTCAAGAAGCTGAGTTTCCTCCACAACTTCGTCCGAGACTCGCTTTCCATTGACATCTATACCATCATAGGTCTTGTAACCCGAATGTGACCCCGTTTTGTGAACGATAACGTGCTCGGACTTATCAGCGGCTGACTGGGCATGTATCTTTTCAGCCAAATAATTCATATGAGACGAGTTTCCCCATATCCCATGAACGAGAACGACGAGATGACATTCCGGCATTGTTTTGTAAATTTGTGATTTTTAGAAGATATTGTAGGTGGAGGAAAGGGGGATTGACAGATATTGATTATGTAACCATAGATTGGCGCCCCACACTGCAGTCCTTAGGTGAATGTGATTTTCAACAGAATGGGTGCGAATTTTGGGTTGGTCCTTCCAAATCGTCAATGTTGCATTGTTGAACATAATTGGTACGGCAAAGAAGAGAAAGAGAGGAGATTTCTTAAAGGAACTATGTATGAACGAGCCTGCCCGGAGAACAAAAGTCTAGATTTGGTAATTTTAACCAGTTAATTGCTCCAGAGGACTCTTAAAAGTAATGTAAACCATAAAATAGTTAAGAGTAGAAAATTAGTTGAAAAAAAAAAAAAAAAATGAACCTTACTCATTTCTATTGTCTTTTTGTATGAACTTATGTTTTTCTTTTATTTGCTATGTTGGCAAACTTGATTTGCAGTTCCTGATCAAAGTTGTTTTTTTTTTTTTTTTTTCAACTATTTTACGAAAATGCAAGTGAACGGTAAAATTAAAACTCAAAAAAAGCTAAAACAATTTTAATACCAACCAAAACTACATGTACACAAACTCGTTTAATGATATTTAAGACAACAATTTGTGGCTTTGAAATTGTAAAACAAAATTTGACTCAAGTCAACACCAACAGGCGAGAAGTCCAGACCGTCGAGGTATTATTTCCGATTTGGAAATTGATTACCGCACTGGTCGAGACTGCCAACGACTTGGAACTTTAGTTTTCTTGTGTTTCATAATACTAGTACATAATTTGCTCTTTAGATACGATTTGAGGTCTTTGGCGAGTTTATTTTTAGGAGACCTTTTTACCGTTGCACCTGTCGGTAACTTTTTCTCAAACGTGGTGTATTTGTCTGGGGTGGCTCTCGCGAAAATTGCCTGCACAGCAGACGAGACGTGTCGTTGTCTCCTGCGAGTAAACACAACCACGCAAAAACAAATTAAGACAGAGATCTTACTTGAAAAAGTTGAACAAGGAGCTTCTTTAAAAGGCCACTTCTTACAATGTCTCAACAGGAATACAACGTGTCTTCCTCCGCATTGAGGAAAAGGAGAACAGTGAAGAAATCGATCAATTTCTCAGTCATGATAATTGGTGAATCAGGCTCTGGCAGATCAACTTTGATCAATTCCTTGTGTGGAGGCAACTCCATCGTTCCCACTTCACTGACTGCTCTGCAAAATCCTGTCAGTAAGAGACTCACATTGAGACATGAAAATGTTGAATTGGAAGACAACGATGGCCATAAAATCTCCTTGAATATCATCGACACGCCAAATTTTGCCAACGCAGTTAACTGCGATGATGACTTCAAAATCATCGTCGACTTTATAAGACATCAGTATGACGAGGTTCTTCTCGAAGAGAGTCGAGTGAAAAGAAACCCTCGTTTCAAGGATGGAAGAATTCATGTCATGATCTACCTTGTCAACGCAACGGGTCACGGTCTTTCGGAAATTGACGTCAAGTTCTTGCAGCATGTTAGTAACTTGGTAAATGTGATCCCAGTTATTGCCAAAGCAGATTCTTTGACTCCTGAAGAATTGACTTTGAACAAGCGTCTTATATTGGAAGATCTTAACAATTACAATATCAACTACTACAGATTCAATGAATACGAATATGAACAGGATTACATTGATGATGAGATTATTGAATACAACAAATACTTGAATCTGTTGATACCTTTTGCTATAATAGGTGCAAACAAATTCGAGGAGCTGCCAGATGAAGAGGATGTTTTGAAGTTAAGAGTGTTGAATCCAGCTTATGCAAAGCCCATTAATATCGAGTCTCCTGACTACAACGACTTCACCATCTTGAAAAATATTCTTTTAATCACTCACTTGAACGAGTTTAAGGAAATCACCCACGATGTTATTTACGAAGACTACAGAACTGAGGCCTTATCTGGCAAGAAATTCCAATACAACCGTGATGAAGAAGAGCACGAGGGAGAGCCTCCGGCTAAAGACAACGAATCAAACTATCTTGCGAAGGAAGAACAAATCAAGCTTGAGGAAGAGAGATTGAGAAAATTCGAAGAAAGAGTTCATCAAGACTTGATGAACAAGAGAAAAGAGCTTTTGGAAAGAGAGAATGAATTAAGAGAGATTGAAAAACGCTTACTAGCCGAGGGCTTAAAGTTCAACGAAGTAGGTGAGGTTGTAAAGATAGATGAATAAATGCATACTGGTTTTTACTAAAAAAAAAAAAAAAAAAAAAAAACAAAATTGTTAAGAATTCTTTTAGTTTTGTTTATTATATAAACCCTGTATTACTAGGGGTGAGGTGGCAACTCCTCAGGGTCTGATCAGAGGGCAGCTTCATGCTTCGCAACAATTTCATCAAACTTGTTATTTTTCTCTTTTATGTCAGTCAAGAGCTGATGATCAGGATTAGTGCCCACTAAATCTTTCATCAATGTGTCGACTTCAGCCCCACCATTTGTAAGGTAATCGTACGTAATCTGGTTTGCGAGGAAATCATCCTTTTCATTGCCCTGGTAATTAAGAGCTTTGATCAGGTTCATCAACTCCTTGGCCTCCGGATAATGCTTCATCTGAATTGTCATGACAAGAAGAATGTTCAAAAGTCTGAACTTGCCTTGAGGATCATCATCAAAATCACCAGATAACATTTCGTCATAGAAATAGTAGGCATTCGAGATATTCTCAGATTCACCTTTGATTGAAAGAATCCAACTTTCTAAAACTTGGTATATAATGTTATCTCTGACATGGTGAGGGAGACCTTGGAAGCTTTTGTAAATCTTGAAAGCCTCGGTAAAGTTCTCTTGGACCAAATACAATTGAACTAAGATGAGATAAGGCTCCAACTCATTCAACTCAGCTTTTCCAGAATCCACATATTTCAGCAAAAACTGAACAGCCAGACCAACATCTTTTTTAAATTTCACAAGGTATAATGTCGTGAGAACTGCTTGTAGTTCGAAGCCGGCTTCAGACACGTCATCAAAGTAAGTGGACTCATCAGTTCCGAAAGTTTGTAAATCATTCCAGGCCTGTAAGACATCGAATACATCGGTACTTTCTGGGAAGAGCAGCTTTCCTTTGTCAATAAGCTCAGAAGCATCCTCAGATAAGGCTACCTTCGATCTGATCTGGTACTCGAGAACTTTCAACTGATTCTCGAGGGAAAATGTGTCTAAGGAATAAGAAGCCACCTTGTGATGTTGGCTAGTGAAGAATTGATTTCTGATTGTGAAGAGTTCACCTGAATCACTGAAAGCACTCATTTTAGTTAAGTTCTATTGTTAGTGTACTGTGCTCGACGTGTATCCTTGTTGTCACAAACAGTAGTGCATATAAGTTTTCACAACGAGTCGTGAGCGCTCTGGTTGCAAAAACCTAAACTTCTGATACGAGAAGATTTTTCATTGATTTTATGCTTAGAAGATCAATATATGCTTATGAAGAATAAGGGGCCCATAGTCTAGATTGATTTATGTTACACCTGGTAAGGCATACACAATGTCTTGGGAAGGATACTTAAAAATAGTGGCCCGTGAAAAATCTCCATATTTTTTTGTAGTAGGATTGTATTTTGCAATCCTCAAAAAAACTTCAATATTTCCCTGCTCATCAAGGGCAGCGTCAGTATGTAATGCGATTTCAACCATCAGCTTGAGCTCATCATTCTCCTGAAAAATTTCAAGTATGTTCATAAAGCCTTCATTTTCTATTCTGACACGCTCAATATCGTTAACAAGCAACGAAATATCTGTAAATTGTGCAAGTTCGTCAGAAGGGGGCGGATTTTTCCCAGACTTGGTGTAATTGAATTCCTCCCAGTATAAATTGCCCGAATCTCTATCAAAATTTGTCATGACTGGGGCGAATATTCTCCCCGTGGGTTCACCACGTAAGAGTGAAATATTTGTTTCAGCAATGGGAGCGAAGTCCCATCTCGCCACTCCAGAAAGGAACAACCCAAGTAGTAAACCCTGGAAAATATAAGCTGTACGACCTTTGGTAGAGCAACCTGGGATAAACACGAGAGCAAAGATATAGTGATGAATACGAAGGGTCAATCCAGGGATATTTGCAAGGAAAAAGAGAGTGGCAAATATCAATCCATACACTGAAAGAAGCTTCCAGAATCTCCCCAGAAGCCACACATAGTAGGCCTGAGCGACCACACAAAATATGAGAATACAAACAACAATGGAAACTGTCAAAAGAGCACCCGGTTGAACCTGAAGATCATGCCACGTTAGTCTGTCCACGGGCAATCTATCGAAGGTTACATTATTAAGAATTCCCAACCAAAAGAAAGGATACCAAAGTACAAGTCTTGTAACATGTGACACTTTTGGTACACTCTCCTGATAAGGCCTGCTCTCTGAATCATGTTCTTCATTCAATCCCTCATATTGCGCTGGATGGTCAAAGCTAAATGTCCTTTTGATACTAAGTTTCCATAATGCAAAAAGAACAAAGCATGTCGGAAGAAACCTCCCCAAACTTACCGAAATAAGCTGATAAAACGTTTCTGGTTCTTGGGGTTCAACGAGTATTGGTGGATCAGTGGCAAGCGTTATGGTCCAGAACCCAACTGAAGCTATGGTCCAAGTAAAGACAGCACCTGAACCAAAAAATACAATTGGTAAGCCCATTAGGATGTTCAAAATCAAGACAGAGAAACGTGGATCAAACATACGACTTACCCTGGCATTCAAGGGCTTGAAAGCATACGACCTCGGAAAAAAAGAGTGGAAACCAATAGAATCAGAAACCCCATAGTACCCATGAGCGGGAGAAAAGACCGCCTGAGGTCCACTGGAGTATGACATTCTGGCGCAGCCACCAAATAACGGGGAAATAATACCGGCATGAACAGCTGCACCGCATGGAAACGAGTCCGCTCTATATGGATAGGAGATGTAATCAGAATCTCCGGTCTTCTTACCTCCCCCAACAAAATATCCCCGATATTTAACGAGCTCATCACCAATCGCCCTCATGGAATACAACCAACTTCCTCTGTCACATAGTGCTGGACATCTGATAATGATATCTTTGTCTTCAGAGAAAGCTGGACAGTCTTTTGCATTGAGTCCACAAGCAGCATTTTTACCCTTCCAAAATTTTGAGGCATCGGAGCAAGTAAGCGTCATAACTGAAAGAGATGGATCATTATCCACTGTTGGTACTTTTGTTAAATAAGGAAGAAGGACACTAAAGGCAAGGACACTCCATAACAATATGTAAAGAAATAGAACAACTTTTCGTATCGGAGCTGAAATTACTCTCCTGAACACCTCTGGAAGCACCTCAATCCTGAGTAGGGACAGGATCGGTTGTGGAGGATCATCTCGAGGATACCGAGGACCCCGCCAGAGTGAAATAAGAAACAGCTGCAAGCTGTCTTTAGCTGTACGAGCATGCCCTAGCTGCCATGGGTACATATTGTCATGTCTAGAAGGATGAACGTCGGAGTTTTGAGAAGGGAGGTTCGAGTGGTCTGTCGGTGGCATTGGATCAGGTGATCTTGACATTCTTCTAGTGACCTTAGAATCCTCAAGATTATTCAATTCAATTTCATCAGCCATCTTCTGTATCATATGAAACTGATGAAAGTTATATGTCAAACTCACGTCCTTCTATGTGCGAGACCGATAGTATCATGGGGTCGCGATAGGAGGATAATATGCAATTAAGCACTAAAGCCCAGTAAATTATGCCCACGAGCTCAAGTTCTACTCCAAAAGTACGAAAATTTCTTATTATTGCTGTAAAGAATGAAAAATTAATGTACAAGGCAATTAGATCCTTAAGTTGATTTTTTTAACATGTCAAAAATTTGCCCGATATTTACAATATAGTCCAATTTTGCAACCAGCGTGATTATGTCGTGAGATTACCAAGTTGAAGGTCCGAAGGACTCACCCTTATTAAGAACAAGAGAAACAGCTGTTCCGTTAAGATCAGAGGTGTTGATCACATTGTTTCCCCACCAAGATGGGAAATTTGCATTTGTCAAATTCAAGCACAAGAAGATGATCAAAGATGACCAGGCCAACCCAATATCCAAACCAGCGGAAAGAGAATAGTTGTACTTGAAGTACCAGTGAGTGAATCTCTTCTTGACAAAGACACCGAAAAAGATTCCGACCATACAGAAGGTACTATAGTTGTATGGGGTTGCAGGTGGAATATAACCGGTACCGGAGAAAAACACGGGCCAGTTCAACCATCTGACTTTCGAATTTGGCCACTTTTTCAAAATAAGCCAGTTCACAACAGGCAAAAACCCAAGAAGGAACCCAAATAATGCCTTGTGGTAAATTTGACCAGGACTAAACATTCTTTTTGGACCAACTGCACCCCATATAATGGAAGCGTTGAAGAACACTCTTCCGTTAGGACAGGAATATCCACTCTTTTGGTGTGAGCCACACAAGTTATCAATTGCACCATAGGCCCATCTCAAAACACCAATTTGGACCAAAGAGCCCCAAATTGTGGCCCACAATTGAGCCCAAAAAAGCAAAATTGGTGACACTTTCATGTAATGACCCAATTTCATGTCTTGAGCAAATGTCACTGCTTGATTATTTGTGATATAACCATACGTCTTGAAGAACATCATTGCCAATGGCTTTCCAGGAACCATATATCCAACGATAAACTCAGTCACCACATTAAGACCCACTGCGATGTTAGTGATGGAGTAAATAATACCAACGGGGAACAAGAACAAAATAGCGATTAAAATGGCAACCACTAAGGCCCACACAGGCATTTGAGTATCCCATGCACGGATTGTTGCAATAGAGAGACCAAATGCAAGAAGAAACACGATTAAATACCACCATTCAGGGATGTTCTTGTAATTTTCTCTCATGAGTCTGAGATGCACATCTGGCTTTTCCTTCCTTTTGAGTTGGTTCATAATATCTTTACCATGGAAAAGAGCAGTGTGCACTAAGGTGGAAATGATCGATGCAAATGACAAGATGTATGACACGGCGAAAGTTGTGGGCATAAACAAAGGTGAATACTTCTTGTATGCTTTCTCATCAAGTATCATTTTCTCGGTGTTCATGACCTTGTCAACCTGGTATATCTGCCCGTATCTATCATAGGAATCCGAGGAAGACATTGGCATATATTTCGAAAACCATGTGTTGGTGTAGTAAAGAGCGGGAACAACGGCCCAGAACACAAGCACAATGGAGATTGCAATAGTGAGAATGGCATCTGCTGGAGGAATCAATGGAGAACCAATGTAACCGGCGACTTGATTCCAATCGAAAGTGATGGGCATCATGCCCATACCACTGACAGCACCAAAAACCTGATTCAAATGAGCATTATCTGGCTTTATCCAAGTTGGCCATGCAAAGTAAGAGAGTGCTTGAAAGATGTAAGCAGGGAAAAAGTTCCAGATAAAATTGCCCACAAAGATGACTGCGAAGAACGCAAATCTAGAGATTTTCCAACCGTTGGCTCTGTGGTTTTCGTTGATATGCATGTTTGTCAAGAATGTGGCAGAAACCAAGTTGGCAGGCCATACTGCAGCCGGGGATTCCACCAAAACCTTACGAGCCATACCAGCCAAAGAGAAGCCGATAACCTGAGTGGAAAGAATAGCGCAAATTGCGAACCCGACACCAAAATCGGAGCCATAGAATTTGTTTTGGGCAAGGAGAATATCTGTAGCATAAGCGGTACCACCACCAAACGAAACTGATCCCATAATGGTGATGATGGTGTGTTCCTTGAGAGTGAACGGACCAGGGTTCAAGCCAACGCCAAAGATTTTCCAGTTTGGAATAAAACGTTCCCAGGCCTTACCAATAGGGTAAGCCAAAATAGATGTGACGTAGGTTGTGATCTGGAAGGAGGGTCTGTGGAAGGAGAAGAGCATATTCATACCACAGCCCACAGTGGTCAAAATTGTACCAAGGACCCACATACGAATAGTATTTTGAAGCACGGAAGGGTCGTCAGTGGAAGGAACAGCAGCTCTAACCTCAGGGTAAGGCGAATCATCAACACAGTGGACAGCTGCATATTCGTCATTGGAAATGGCTGCAGCGATGCCCTGGTTGATTGGGTCATATTCTTGAGATTTAGAGACTTCAAGAGCAGCGACATTTTGGGAGGAGTCAAGGTCACTGGTGATGTCTTTCTCCTCGTTCAGGATGGTGACCTGGCGATCACCACCCAACATGGACTTGATCTTCTCCATTGCCTATGTGTTGAGTATTGTTAACGAGAAGAGACAAGGATCAAAATTTCATTTACTTTAAGCTAAACAAGGTGGTGCAAAATTTAGATACACCTGAAGTTCAAACGGGGTTTTAATGATACAGAGAAGAGATAGAGGGTGTCCACCCATTTAAATGAAGGAGCCAGAAATGTATATGCATGGCAACACCAGATGCAAAGAAGGGGAAGAGGTCCTCCACCGGCCCAATACAATAAATCGTACATGCTGATAAGATTGTAATGCAAGCCGTGATGAAACGTAAAGTGACGAAAAAAGTAAATCAGCTGGTAGCTAGTGTGCATACACTACGAAAGTAAGGCGCCGCGTGTGGCATCAAACCTCCTCTAGCGCAGAGAGACGCGGGGGACATGGTAGTATCTTTGCGCTTGACAGCTTCTCAGGTGTAGGATGTTTGCCTCACATGATACCACAACAAAGGGAACTTGGCTTTTGGACCCAAAATAAACAATAAGCTCCAGTAGAAGGCCAGCTCTATTGTAGTATCAGCCGTGCAACACAAACTGTGGCTCGATAAGGTTAACGCCATTTCTCCAGTATATCACATTGTGCATCTGTAATCCAGGGTTCACGACGGTGAGAAATAAACGGTCGCACCGAAAGAGCGGCATTAGGGCAGAGATGCCGGTGAACGGCCCGGTTTGCTCATCGACGCCTTGCATGCCCGCCCGTCGTCACGCTGAAGCAGCGCGCATCCAAGTCCACTTGGCTGTACGGCACCATAATAACCCACCCCACCGTTTGTCCGCGGTACATATTACCCGCAGGCTCTATGAAATTTTACCGTTGGTGCGTGGAGAAGAAACCTCAAATTGTCATTTATCACGGACCAGGGCTACAGATTTAATATCCCGTAAAGCATGCATTAAAACCATTTATAGCCAGAATACTATAAATCTTAGATTAAAAACAATAAAAAAACAAAACAATCCTCGTCACTATACTATACCCAATTAACCTGAACACATGGCGCAGGACTCAGGGTTGTCGATGGCACAGGCAATGACCTTCGAGCTGTAGATGTCACTCTCCTTGTCTTCATCGTTCTCCTCAGCGGAAGCTGGCTTCTCATCACCGGTTTTGTCACTGAGACGCATCTCCGCAATGGAGTTCTCCAACAGAGAGGGCTCTGTCGACTGGGCTCTGTCTTCACTCACCAGAGTCACATTTGGAGATGGCGTAGAAGACTCACTCAGAGCAATTCTTCTTGGAATGTACTTCTTTTGGTTCAACTTCTCCAACAGGGCAACAGTCTTACCAGCTGCAAGAACATGGTTCTGGTCAACAGTGAACTGGATGGCTGCGGCAGCTGCCTGTGTTCTCAAGTAGTACATACCGGTCTTCAATCCCTTCTTCCATCCGTAGAAATGCATCGAGGTCAACTTACCCATTGTAGGGTCTTTGATGTGAATGTTCAATGACTGCGATTGATCAATAAAGGCAGCTCTGTCAGCAGCCATGTCGATAATGTGCTTCTGAGAAATCTCCCAAACGGTCTTGTACAAGGCCTTGATTTCGTCTGGAATGTTCGGAAGATTTTGAATAGAACCATTGTTTGCAATAATGTTGTTCTTCATCGAGTCGTTCCAGATACCCAAGTCGACCAAGTCCTTCAACATGTATGGGTTGACAATCTGGAACTCACCTGCCAACACTCTTCTGGAGTAAATGTTGGATGTGTATGGCTCGAAACATTCGTTGTTACCCAAGATCTGCGAAGTAGAAGCTGTTGGCATTGGTGCAACAAGCAAAGAGTTCCTGAGACCGTACTTAGCCAAGTCCTGCTTCAACTTATCCCAGTCCCACAACTCCGAAGGCTTTCTGTTCCACAAATCGAATTGCAACAAGCCCTTGGAGGCTGGAGAACCCTCGTAAGTCTCATAAGGTCCCTCCTCACGTGCCAACTCAATGGAGGACTCCACAGCAGCGTGGTAGATGGTCTCGAAAATTTGAATGTTCAATTCCTTTGCTTCCTGAGAGTCAAATGGCAATCTCAAGCTCATGAATGCATCGGCAAGACCTTGGACACCAAGAGCAATAGGTCTGTTCTTGAAGTTAGATCTTCTTGCTTCCTCAACTGGGTAGTAGTTACGGTCGATGATTCTGTTCAAGTTTCTTGTCACAACCTTAGTAGCCTCGTGCAACTTCTCAAAGCTGTACCATGTGGACTTACTGTCCTTCTCGACAAATGATGGCAAAGCAATAGAAGCCAAGTTACAAACAGCAACTTCCTCTGGCGAAGAGTATTCAACAATTTCGCAACACAAGTTGGAAGACTTAATGATACCCAAGTTTTGCTGGTTTGTCTTCTTGTTACAAGCATCCTTGTACAACATGAATGGAGTACCGGTCTCTGTTTGAGCCTCCAAAATGTGGTACCAAAGCTTTTGTGCCTTGACTGTGGAGGTACCACGTCCCTCTTTCTCATACTTTTCGTACAAAGCTTCGAACTCATCACCATAGACATCAGCCAAACCTGGAGCTTCATTTGGAGAGAACAAAGTCCATTCACCGTTTTGTTCAACTCTCTTCATGAACAAGTCAGGAATCCAAAGGGCTGGGAACAAATCTCTGGCTCTGATTTCTTCCTTACCATGGTTCTTTCTGATTTCGATGAAGTCAAAAATATCAGCGTGCCATGGCTCCAAATAGATGGCAAAAGCACCTGGTCTCTTGTTACCACCCTGGTCCACATAACGTGCTGTGTTGTTGAAAACACGAACCATAGGGATGATACCATTGGAAGTACCATTAGTACCAGCAATGTAGGCACCCGTGGATCTAATGTTGTGGATGTGCAAACCAATACCACCAGCACTCTTAGAAATCAAGGCACATGTCTTCAAGGTGTCATAGATACCTTCAATAGAGTCTTCCTTCATTGCAACAAGGAAACAAGAGGACATCTGTGGACTTGGAGTACCGGCATTAAACAAAGTTGGGGATCCATGTGTAAAGAGTCTTTGAGACATCATGTTGTATGTTTCAAGAACACGCTCAATGTCGTTTCCGTGAATACCAACAGCAACTCTCATAAGTAAATGTTGGGGTCTTTCGGCAACTTTGCCGTTGACTCTGAGCAAGTAAGATCTCTCCAAGGTCTTGAAGCCAAAGTAGTTGTAGTTGAAATCTCTGTCGTAGACAATAGCCGAGTTCAACTCATTTTCATTTTCCTTGATGACATCATATGTTTCCTTAGAAATCATTGGAGAGTGACGCCCAGTCTTAGGATTCACGTACTCATAAAGGGTCTGAGCGACCAAAGAAAATTGTTTAGTTGTCTGCTTATGCAAGTTAGAAACTGCAATTCTGGCAGCCAAAATAGCATAGTCAGGGTGAATAGTGGTCATGTAAGCAGCAGTTTCAGCAGCCAAGTTATCGAGTTCGATGGTGTTGACACCCTGGTACACACCAGAGATAACTCTCTGGGTAACGGCAACCGCGTCAATGTGTTCAGAATCGAGACCATAGCATAATCTTTGTATTCTTGCAGTAATCTTGTCGAAACGAACTGGCTCTCTTCTACCGTCCCTCTTGAAAACGAACATTGAGGACGCGTATATCTAGTAGTTGATATGGATGGATATGAAAGGGGGATTAATAAGAAACTATTCCTAGTCTCAGGATCGCAGGAAAACTTGTTCTATTATGGTTCCCACTAGATAAGAGGAACACAAAACTAATGAAGGTAGAAAAGAAAATAGGATCAAAGATGGCAAAACACGTTAAGTGCTCCTCATTAAATACGACGCGCGTGCACACAAATTTTTCTTTCTTTTTTTTTTTTGTGCGTTCACAAAATTTGAGTCTGGTAGCTAGGGTTAATTCTAATTTCTAAGACGCGCAGTGCATGCTTACATGAGCAGCTTCACACGATTTAGTGCGATTGATTTGAAGGGTTGATTTACTTTCCCTCTAATAACTAAGGTATCCTCCATCATTCTACTAGAACTGAATTCCGCAAGTTTTATGAGCATATTCAACAATTTCCATTGAAAGTTTTGATTCACACCGGGCGTCAGGATTATTGGTGGCTTCCCTCTCGGGATGTAAGCAAAACAAAACAAAAGCAAAAAAGACGCGCTTCTACCATCACACGCGTGAAACATCCCTCGCGCGCCTGGAAATCTTCATACAAGGACGTGTAGCAGTGCGTCCGCACGAGGACGCGTCCGACGTCGGGGATAGCACCGGTGTTTACCTCTTACTGTTTTCGAGCGTTGTGTATACTCTTTTGGTCTCTGAGCTGTATATGTGTTACGTCTTGCTTTTCTGAAGGTGCAACTGACTAATACAGACTTGTTTACAATAAAGAAAAGATATCTGCACAGAGTATATGCTAGGCATATCAAAGTCTCTAGCAAGCATCCTAATACGTGAGTGATTGAGAATCCGTGGAACATTCAACTGTTTTCAAAATGATATGCCTGTAGACAGGTTGATTTGATCCATCTTGCATGCGACACATCCTCTGGCTGCGAAAGCCAGAGACCGACTCGCTTTTTCGTTTGTGCGAACTTCGTGCACAAGGCCTTAATAGGAGTGTCGCATCCAACTCTACAGTGGACACAGGAATATGTGCACAATTACTGGGTTGCTTAAGACAACTCCACAGACGAGTGAAGACACCAATAGCACGTATTATATTTTACTCCACTAATGATAAGGTCTTACATGTAGATTTAACTAAATATACTGTTCATTAAATATTTATTTAGCATCCTCTTTGGTGAAATCGCTGCAAGTTAGTAAAGGAATACCGAAGGCTGAATGAATCGACAACATACCTAATGATTTTTTCCAAATCAAAATCGTCATCTTTATTTGCTGCTGCTGGAGCTGGTTTGGCTTCCTCAGGAGCAGCCTTTGCACGGGGCCATGCTGCAATGGCGGTCACAGTTCCAAGAGTTAAAACTGAAAGCTAATGTTAGTGTTTGATGTGCGATTGAAGCAGTGAGATACAATCTAACATACCACATGTGGCTGGACCTGTCTACCGAAAATTGTGTAAGCTGCACCCATGTTAACTGTAATGGCAAATTGATATATGAATTGTAGATAGCCGAATGTTGAGGAGAGATTACATTGGCCAGAATGCGAGCTGGACTGGTGTACTGGGGTGACGTTCGTGTGCATGCTATTAGTTGTTTGAATTATGTATTGGTGACATTGCAAGCTTCTCTCCAGTAATTCTCGACTCCAAATTTCAGTAGGATGGTCAAGGCATCCTCGTCATTTGCAGAATACATGGTCGACCATTTCTTAAAATTTAGTGCTTTGAGTTGACCTTCCCAAATCAATTCGCATTTGTTTCCACTAAGGTCCTTGGTTGACTCCAGAACTGGCTGCGTCCACTTGATCCGCCTCGTCATTAGTTTGTTGTAGAACTTCAATCCCTTAGCACCACCTTCTGCAATAACTAAACAGAACCGAGGATTCTTAAGAATGATACCACATAAATCCATCTGCTTGGCATTAATGTCCACCTTGTAGTATTGTTGGGGGTCGCTCAAGTCAGCTACCCTGTATACATTAGTGTAGAAGCCTTGACTCAAATCCTTCTCATGCTTATTCTTTATCTTCTCATGTCGCTGTTCAGGAGTCAACTTTCGCTCCTCATTGACTCTCATGTGTTCTTTTTCTCGTGCTTCCACTTCCTTGCGTACCTTTATTTCCACACCCGTAGGATCTTGAATAGCTTCATTGGTCAAAACGTTCATCAAGTTAGAAAGTTTAACCTTCGGTGGTGGAGGAGGATCTAGGCCAAGTCTGATACGATCCTGTTTTTCTTTGTGGCGGATCTGTCTCTCGTTTCGTCTCTTTCTTTTCATTTCCTTCTTTGTCAAGAACATCGGTGGTTCTCCATCCACAGCCAGTTTCCACTCCTTAATCGGCACCGGATGTTGAACATAGAGCGTAACAGGAGCTTCCTCATCATCTAGAATATAATCTTTTTTATTGAAGTCATCATACAGTCTTGTATGGAGATAAGGCCTATCCCACCATTCTATAAGAGGTGGATACCGTGGCTGGTAAGCATCTTCCCTGATGTTGTCATCGGGAAGAAGTCCTTTATCACTTTTGCTTTGTCTTTCGAGCTCTTTTTGTCTTGATTTCTCTTCCTCTTCTCGTATTTGGTTAGCTTTGGCGACATAGGTTCCTTTTGGATTGAGTTGAAAGGGCTTTCTTCTTCGCTGTATGTGTGATGCCGATCCTATATCACTTTGATTTAGGTAGGGATTAAGAGAAGCTGCATCGAACTTATCCCTTGGAGTAATGTTTTTTCTATTCTTGTTAGCAGAAGCTGTTGGAAGGGAGACCAAATCTCTCAATAGAGGATGTATCTCTGCTCCGAGTCCACCTTTAGGCCGTTTGTTCGGAGAGTTTTGATCATTTTTTGCCGAGTGTAAGGCTCCTCTTTTCTCAGGTATGCGCTGGTCACTTGAACCGGACATTGTTTAAATTAACAAACGCAACCAACTGGAACTATTATTTTCTTGCTAAGAGTCTTATCGCATGCAGTGCTAATCTTCGCAATGTGTGAAACATCTACAACTTCTCTGCGCGTTTAGCGTGTCGAAGTCCAAACAAACCAAATCTAGCAGATGAATCTTCCTACTGGAGGGCATGGAAGCGTTGGATTTGAATAAGCTATTCGCGGAATGGCTTGAAATACATTCCAAAGAGCTTAGCAAAAAAGGTTCCAAATTAGCATTTTCCTTTTCCAAAGCCCATGACAGGGTCAAAAATTATGAACAACCCATCACGTTACCGAAGCAGCTTAAGGGCATACAATATGTGGGCGAAAAAACATTCATATTTCTTTGCTCGAAACTAAAGAAATATTGTGAAGAAAATGTCATCGAGATTCCACCAGGATTTGCCAATGATCTTCAGGAAAGACAAGGAGGCAAACGAACTCACGAGCTTGATGATGACTCGAGTGCTAAACCAGCGAAGAAGCCGAAAAAATGGGTACCAAAACGGAGATCAGGGTCTTGGGCAATCTTGATTACCCTACTTAAATACGACAGAAGGCTACGAGGATTGAGAAAAGAAGATATCATCAATCATGGAACGCAATTTTGCGACGCGTCCTTCACATCTAATCCTTCCACACGAGAATTCTATTCTGCATGGGATGGAGTGAAAACTCTTCTCAAGAGGGAGTTGGTGGAATGCTTTGGGAGAGCTCCTAAACTATACAGACTTACTGAGAGCGGAGAGACTCTAGCTCGTGTCATGTCCCAGCAAGAGGGTATACATTCGTCACCAGTTCAAGACTCGAATATCTCATTTGATAATGGCTTAAGAGCATCCCCTGATTCATCTTTAGCACCAGAACATGTTGTCGAACCCCCATCAAGCCCATTAAAAGGCCGTTCCTTACTGCCTGAAAAGGCAGCACCAAGTTTACACGACCACGAGAACAAAATATTAAATGGTATTCCATACGATATTTGGGAACCCAAGGAAGTGGAGTTGGTACTCATGTTTGATAATAGAGAGATGAGATCAAAGTCCGAAAGAGACTTCTTTCGTCGCAGGATATCGGAGCAGGGCATCGAATGTGAAGTTATGGCTTTAGCTGTGGGTGACATTTTATGGCTTGCAAGACATCGTCAAACAGGAAGGATGGTAGCTCTTAACTATGTTTGCGAGAGAAAGCGGCTAGACGACCTTGCGTCGTCGATCAAAGATGGTCGATTCATCGAACAAAAGAATCGACTCACTAAATCGTCCATTAAAAATGTGTACTACGTTGTTGAAGAAGGTGGTCTCTCTGATGTGGAGCGGATAATGGAAATGAGACAATCGATCTTGACTTCTATATCCACTATAATGACCAATTCAAACCTATTCTTGCATAGATTTCGGAAGGTGGATGAATTAATTGATTGGTTAGTTCATATGACTGGCATCTTAAGAAAAACTCTCGATGGTAAGAAGCTTGTTGTTTTAAGACCCAGAGGAGTTCAGAACCAAGAAGAATATGCACACATGCTTACTACTTTCAGAACAGAATTTGAATCAAAACGGTCAGGATACGAATGTGTTCATACCATGACTGCTTATCAAGATATATTATCAAAGACTAACATGATGACAGTGAAAGACATCTTTCTTCTCATGTTAATGCTGGTTAAAGGTATTTCTTTGGAAAAGGCTGTGTTGGTTCAAGCCCATTTCCCGACTCCTAAAAGTTTGATTGAATTTTACGAACAGAATAAAAGTTTAGGGGAGGATGAGAAAGGTATGCTAATAGCGAATCTTTTCCGAAATCAAATAGCCAACAAAAAAATTGCACGAGCTCCTCTGATAGCCATCTACGAGGCTTGGGGCAAGGATTAACTATGTATGTAGAAATATGGTGCGCGCACTCCAACTATTTTTTTTTTTTTTTTTTTGTTGTACATCCTCAAAAATCACTAGTGATCAATCTTACCGAAGTCCAATAGTCATGCACAGCACTCCAGTGGTCTTCAGTAGGAGGGCGTTGAAGCTCGGTGTAAAGTCCGGTGTGCTACCCCGCCCAAGATTCATGATCAAAAAAAATCGTGTTAAAAGCATTCAAGAGCTCAAAGAAGACTCCAAAATCGAGCAAGGTTATGCCGACGGTATCCCTACACCAATCATTAGGGGCAAGTCATATTCTCGTGAACCAAAAAGTCACACAGCAGCAGTCGATGCCATCATTGAACAGAGCAAGCTGGAGCCTCAAAGTGTCGAAAGCAGCAAGATGATAAAATTGCAACAAGAACCCTGGTGGAGTGGTCTCAATGAGGAAGAAAAAAGAAAGCACTTGAACGAAGTTCTCCACAGTAAACCACTTAATCATTCCAATGAGGAAGTTGAAGACAGAAGAATCAAAAAGAATAGTCTAGATTCCCTGTTACCCACATTGGCTGCATATTTAGATGGACCATTAATGAGACCACGAACAGCTGAGGAACAAGCTAGAAAGGATGAACAGAGAGCCATGAATTTGAGAAAGTCTGAATTAGAGAAGACTGAAAAGAAGTATTCTAATCTTTTGGCTTTATACCATGCTGCTGGTGACTTCATCACTACAGAAGAAGAATTAGAGGCTGCGATTGGCGATGCATTCGAGGTTAATGTTGTCAACTTCGAGAGCAATGAAAGAATGGTTAGGGACAAGCTTTCTGGAAATGGTTCTGCTTATGTTGACGTTAAGGACAACGATAGATTCATCAAAGATACAGCATACGGTGAAATCCGCGGAAACCCAGGATTAGAGACAGTTCGGGACATTTTGAGTGGAGAGAGCGAGAACCACAAGAAAGCAGCACGGGCTGAATTGAGTCACAAGGCTTAATATGTATATAGCGAGAACACAATATATTTGTATATTTGCAACTTATGGTTGATTTCAGTTCGCCTTTCGGGATTCCTTGTTTGTCCTGTATATAACGAGGTAACTAACAGATGTTGAGATACGCTTGAAAGTGAGTACTAGATCCGAAGACGATGATGGGCGAATCGGGGTCTCTGTTTCCCCCAAAGAAGATTGCTTCTTACCAATACTATTTCCATAAAGTATTTGAGAAAAGACTAAGGTTTCTCAATCGAATCGCCTTCCTTTTGTCAATTGCATGCAGTTTACTATTAGCTATTCCCTATGAAAACCTTTTACGAAATATTGTTTACACATTCATCTTTCGAGCACCACTCATCTATTTGGCATTATATCTCATCAAACAAAGTCGGTTGAAAAACTCTACCGTTGGCTTTTCAACGTCGAAAACCTTGGCTCAGCATGTTGTTAGGAGTGTTTGCACTAGTCGCTTTATCGCAACCCTGGTGTTTTACGTGTTTTCGTCGTATGTCATTTACGGCGTTTTCATGTTACAACTCCCACTAAAGACCCAATACAGTGTTTTGTCAAAAGAATATCGGATGAAGCCCGCAATCAACGACGAGTGGGTATTTTTCTGGTTTCATGCGTACTTTATTGCGATTCTTTATGCTACTCAGCAAATTGTATTCCAGAGAAACAGACTTGAATTCAAATATGGTGTTAATCATAAGACCCCGGACTCTGCCCTTTTCAGAAACATTTCTATATTGTTCGGCCATTCTGTCTCCTTCAATGTCATCTCGATCATCGCGTCTCCAATCTCCTTTTATATTCTAAGAAGCATTATCTACAAAATCAATTGGATTTTCTTTACGTTATTATCACTCGACTCCTCGACTCCACGGTTCCACATCAGCTTCAAAGTCTTAGTTGATATCTCTTTTGTTTCCTTCGTTGTTTTCTTCTTGTGGGAGCTTGTCAATCATGTTTTCGACACTTACGCTACTATTGGCTGTCTCGATGGAAAGAGATTAATTAGTAGCTATAGTTCGGATCCAGTGGATTCCTTGCTTGCGTGTTTGCGTGATGTTGAACCAGAAAATGAAATTGCTCGTTTAACTGCTTTCCAGGAATTAGCTTTTATCGCAACAGCAAAAGAGCCCGAGGCCGAAAAATGCCGAAAGGCAATATACAATGCTCATTCCGTCCGCGGCTCTGTTTGGACAGCTATTCTCGATGAATGTGCAATGGTCATCAAAGAAACATCTTCAAGGGTCAATTACCGGACCGCGGCAGACATGAAGGCATTGAAACGTGGCCAGCCTGAATCTGAGCATGACCTTCCAGCCACCCCCTCTGCTCTTGACAATTCTATTTTTGGAAACTCGGGAAATATCTCTTTCAACGAGACCTACCAGTGCACCCAGAAAGATACAAGTCCCGTAAAGCCGTACGCTGCCCAGTCGGCTTCTGGATCAAGGTGGAAAAAAACAATAACTGATTCTGGTATATTCAAACTTGCTTTGAGTCTTTTGAAGACGCTTGATAACTATTTGCTTAGCCTTTCTGAGCATCCAAGGTCAACGAAGCCATCCCTTTCCCTCAAGAAAAAAGTGCTGTCTATAGAACAGCTTTACAATGATCACAGAGCTCGGTTCTTGTCATCTCCCGTTGGCATATTCTTCCGCATTACTTTGAAAAGAGACACGGAGTCTAGGCTTGTCAATCCTGTTAATTATGGTAATGCTGTGATCGCACTTTCAGGCTTCTTGAGTCATGCTATAGAGGAAGATAGAAGCAAGGCTGTTACTGATAATCATATAAGTGAGGTCTTGAATTTGCTAGAAAGACCAATCTGTGCTTGTGCGAATTACACTGACATGATACCGGCATCAGTTTACCTTTCCCCGGAGCAAAGAGCGAACCCACAAAAGGTGGCCTACAATTTGATCGCCTTATTGCATGACCTTACCATTCGTGAGTTCTTCCAGCTTTGCGTCAAATATAATTACAAGCTCAACGACTTACTTTTGTCTTCAAGAGCGTTCAAGCTTGCTAAGTGGGTGATAGACGCTTCGATCATGCAACAACAAAAGCAAGGAAACTCTACAGATCTGTACTATTAATATCATCGTCATCAAGATAGTTTGGTGAAATCAATTCTATTACTATGCATAAATTATTCCTCTGTAATTGTGTTCTTTGTGTATTCTACTTTTTTCCCTCCTTCATTCTCTTTAAGTTTTATTTTTTTTTTTTTTTTCTTGATTTGGTATTTCTTTGAAATAGCATCATGGATTGTTATCACGCCTTTCGTTATTATCCCCATTTGGTGCATGATCAAGGAACACAGGCTTCAAAACCTCTTCATCGAATTTTGTGAACCATTTAGCATGTTCCTCGGCACTGAGGAATGCTCCAAGGATACCATTATTATTTTGAAGCTGAGGTAATTCTGAAGTGTTTTGTTGTTTAGCATCTCTTGATGTTGCGGATAAAAGGTCATCTATACCTTCCGCATTCAACTCTTCGTCGTAATTACCAAGATCAGAATGAGAATTGTCCCTGGAGTTTTGACTCGAGCTCTTGATGTATGGCATGTTATACGCATCCCCATTAGTCCTCGAGTTTGAGCTGGACGTTCCGTTGCGGAAGTTGTCCTCATATCTTCGACTTCCAATCATTTTACCGCCTGAAGGGTTCGAGGTGAGTGCAAGGCGTGGAGCTTCGATATCAAATTCATCATCTGAATCGTCTTGCTCGTCGGTACAGCCTATTCTGATTCCCAAAATTTCGAGCATGGAAGCAGTCGTACCCCCAAAGAAAATAACGGTGAGCACAACAACAACTAACACAGTAGCAACGAGGGTAGACTTAGCCTCGCCTTGGAGACCCAAAGCAAGAGCCACGCCCACGGCACCTCTCAAACCTGCCCAGAAAATCATCATTTGATATGAGTGACTGATCTCTTCAGGGTGTGATTGAGAGGAGATAGCGCCAGTCATAACGGTATTTCTGCTGAATTTCTCGAATCTTGACCTAAACATAAAGTTCAAGAATTTCGAGAGTGGAAACACGGCACACCAACGAGCAATGCAAATAGAAATGAAGGAAACAATGATAAGAAGAGGCTTAAATACTAATTCTACCTCAGTGAATAAAGACAACCCCAAGTAGATAAAGATGAAATTCTCCGAGAGCTGAGCGAGGAACTGGAAGATATACTTTGTCGCAATCTGAGTTCTCCTTGACATGTTGTAGTATGCGTAATGCTTTAAAGTAATTCCACAAAACAAAAGCGACACAATACCAGACATATGAGCACCATTGGAGAAGAAGTATGATTGATAAGCGAAGAGCAACACTAAGCAGGTTTCGATTTGTGGATATCTGCGAATATGAGAGTGTTTTAAGATCAATGCAACAAAAATACCGACCGAGATTCCAATAAGAGTGGAAATTGTAAATGTCATGACAAACAAGGCAGCACCCTCAAAGAAGGAAGACAATGTGGCATGCTTACCGTGAAATTTCTGGCATGTTTCGAACATAACAATAGAAATAGCATCGTTTAATAAAGACTCACCAAAGATAATTGTGTAAAGCTTTGGATCCACTTTGTAAGCATTGAAAATGGATAAAATGGTAACTGGATCGGTAGCAGATAGAGTAGCACCAACAGCCAACGTATCAACAAATTCCAACTTGACACCATCGACACCTAAAGCTGTCCATACATAAAGAATGATACCCAAAACCATAGCTGAAATGAAAGTACCTGGTATAGCAAAAGTCAAGATTGAGCCAATATTTCGGAAGAAATTCGCCTGATGAAGTTCGTAGCCCGAATTAAGAATGATTGGTGGTAAAAGTATATTGAAGAAGTAGCCAGAGTTGAACTTAACTGCATCTTGAATATAATGTCCTGGGGCTACCCTTATTATCAATCCGACAACCATACCGTAGAAAATGGAAAGGACTGTCTCATGTATGGCTTTTATCCGTCTTTGCTGCAAATAGTAGGAGGACCATAATGCTGCGCATAAAAGGAATAAAAGAATAAATAAAGCCCACGAAGAGAACATTTCTTCTTTAACTGGATCAGCACCATCTTCTGGGTCCGGAATGGGCACATCGGGTAGATCATCGTCGTCGTCTTGAACAGCACGCTTGTAAAGGTATCTAGCACCTTCTTTCGCAGCGAAATTCACTATTGCCCCTGCAAAAGACATTGCTTCAAATCACAAGCAATTGGTTTATGTACACTGGATATAAAATCTAGATCAAAGATGGTCGTCCCGGTAAATTCTAAACTCTAAAGTGATTGTGTTGCGTTGGAAGTTTTGTCATGAATGGTGTATGCCGGACCAAGTCGAAACCGTTTGGAATGCGAGAAACGATTTTGAGGCGGTCTAGCGATAAAATGTCACGCTTGGAAACCGGATCTAGACAGTACACACTGTGAGCGACGTTGTCAAAGAAAGATTACCCAGAGACCGGTTCAATTGAAGCTTCCTATTGATAATTTACTAATTTAGTAGGATTAAATTCTATCACACAATCAAGTAACTAGTCTTGTTGGACTTTCCAACTTCACTCTGTGTGAGAGTTCGGGTTCCTTAATGGACGCGCGAAAAGACAGGTTTGGGTCACCTCGGACTCACCGTGAAAGAAAAATCTCCAGATCCGTAACGGCATTCAAATGCTATTAGAGATAGCATAACCCCAAATTAAAACGGGGAAAACTTATACAGTTAGTGAAATAATATTTTGCACATAAAATACAGTTTATCGTTGGAACGTAATTTCAATTTTTAAGCGCTCAAAGCTTATCACGCTGGTCATACTCTCGACAAGGTATTCCTTGTTTCCTCATCCCCCTGACCTTATTTTCGCTGTACCATGCACGGAAACATCATAATGTGGGTACTGTAGGTCCGGCTTCAGGATAGACGGAATACAGGAAACTCTTAGATTTCTTGTTTCGAACAATGCTTAGCCTGATATAGCCAGCAATTATGCGAGTTGACCACACGGCCAACATGCGTGTGGAATAGTGGACTTGCGCATCGTGCAAGCAAAAAAAAAAAAAAAAAAAAAAAAAAAAAAAAAAAAAAAAAAAAAAAAAAAAAAAAAAAAAAAAACGAGCAGAGAAAATATTTAAAAAAAAGGTAAACAGTGGCCATACACGCCATAGATTTTATCTTGCTTTTTTTAATTTCATTTTTAATATACTTCAGATTATCGCTGGTCAGATTCGTGCAAACTTCACATCACCAGGATTTTTTTAATTTGGGGATTTCTTTATTGCATTTTATCCGTTTCCCAAAAGCTGTATTTCGTTCCTGACGCAACGTGCTACATCTCAAATCGCCTAAATCAGTGTCGGCGCACGCTTGAATCTGACTGATTTTCCTCCAACATCTGATCTCTTCGAACACCACAATGCTTAGCGTCAACCAGTCGATGGAGGATATCAGAAACCATCCGTATCCCCAGAGGACGTCACAGATGAATAAAAACTTGTCCACATCAAACATATTTCAGCTCAACCATACAAGAGCTTCTCGAGAGTCGAATTCGCCCTACCAACAAGTCACACCTCCACCATCTACATCCTCGACTCCGCTAGCAGATAAAAAGGCATCCTTTTTCTCCATTCAGTCAGCTGTACAATCAACAACGAGCCTCGATGCTACCCCGTTGGATCAGCCCCAGGATAAATGGACTTCTTGGCTCCCAGAGGTAAACGTGAAAGTGGTATCCTTATGTTGTTTGTGGTACGGGGTCTCTATCATTTCTAACAATACAACTAAAGGAATCTTATCTCAATTTGCATACCCAATTACACTTACCCAATTTCAGTTCATTATGAACGTGTTCCTCTGCATTGGTCTTTTCAAGGTCCTAACCATTCTCCCCGGCTGGGCTTCTACTTTTCCCCAAGCATCGATCCCAAACGTACAAAGTCTCAACTTTTCCGTGTGGAGGTTCCTCAAGCCAGATGACTTGATACTATCAACCACGCTTCCTATGGGTATCTTCCAGTTCATGGGTCATATAACAAGCCACAAGGCCACATCTGTCATCCCAGTTTCCCTTGTGCACACAATAAAGTCATTGTCTCCGATTACGACAGTCTTGATTTATAGACTCGTCTTCAGGACCAAGTTCCGTAAGGTGACTTACCTTACATTATTACCTTTAATCATGGGTATCATGTTGACGTGCTATAAACCAAAGCATTCCAATCCTCATCCCTCTTATGTTTCCGGTCTTTGCTATGCCTCCATCTCCATGTTCATTTTCGTCTCGCAGAATATCTTCGCCAAAAAGAGACTCACAGTAAGGGAAGAAGATAAGAGCTCATCACTTCCTTCTTTTAAGGAATGTGATGAGAGAAAGGTTGACAAACTTACTATCTTGCTTTTCTGTTCCGTTATTGGATTTTGCTTCACTATGCCAATTTACGCTTTTTCAGAATTCCGCAATGATGTGTTCTCGTTAAGCGAGGTGACACCAGGTTTGCTCTTCTTGGTTTGTGTGAATGGGTGCTCTCATTTCTTACAATCTCTACTTGCATTTCAACTACTTGGAACAATTTCGCCGATCAATTACTCTATTGCCAACATCATGAAAAGAATATTTGTGATTGTCTTCGCTTTTGTTTGGGAAGGTTCATTTAGTTTTACGGGCTCTCAAAGTTATGGTATCCTTTTGACAGTGATAGGACTTTATTGCTATGACAAATGGGGAATAACTAAAAAGTACCAATAGCCTTATTGTATATAATAGCATCTCACAGGAACAAACTACTGTACAAAATACCAAAACAGTAGTCTACATGATGATAATATTATGTTGCGAAAGAATTCTAGTTTCATTTTGTAAAGGTACTTTGTTTTATATTAAATTAATGACCACCGTCGGCATTCAACATTTTCTTGAAGATGTCACCAAAGGCCACCATGAAAACGGTTTGCCAGACTCCGAGACCGACTCTAGGGGCCACACCTCTGTACAAGCCTCTAATACCATTCTGAGAATAAATATACTTGGCAGTGGACAAAACACCCAAGTTCTTAGGTCTGTTGGGGTCCTTTGTCATGGATTGCATTTCAATTCTAATGACCTCAATTGGCTGGTTCCAGGTAGACAAACCACCACCCAAGGCCGAAGCTGCAATTTTCTCAACTGCATTCAACTTGTCTTCCTTGCCCTTGCCTGTAACAGATCTAATACCTTCCTCAGCCAATCTGGAGAGACCAAATCTAGATCCCCAGTTGGTCATTTGTCTGATGGCAACTGCATTAACACCCTTGTTAATACCTCTGATACCCTCTCTCTTGTAGATGTCCTTGAATACCTGGAAAGAAGTTTGTTGTGGCACACCCGTTGTAGCAGCTTGCTTGGCTCTTGTGATTTCAACTGTCTTCATACAAGTACAGAAGCCCATAGTAAGATAAGCTTGTGCAACACCTCCGGAGATACCTCCTCCCATACCAGCGACGAACTTGGAGGCCCCGAGAGTTCTGAGCTGGTACTCCGCCTCAGCAGACACAAACAACAACACAGCACCCTTTGTAGAGGCTTCAACCCATGCCCATGGGATCAAGCCTTGATAAAAGCCTTTGACACCACCTCTTGACCAGACAACTTTACTAGCTTGCAAGAGAGACAAGTTTCTGTTGGCAGCCATTGTCGTCTTGACGACCTCGAATGGCTGGCCCAAAGTGGACACCTCAGCCATGTTGAGCCCAGCGCCCAAGAGGATGTTTGAAAAATTCACTGGCTTTTTTTCAATTTTGGTCTCTGACATGATCTGGAGTAGGGTTTTGTGGAGATGGATCGCGGGACTGACGATCTTTTTTCAGCGTTATCGGCGGTCTCCTCGAATATGCACACCAAATTTAAGAAACTGCCGGGACAACAGTAGCCCCGGCGATGCGCCGGCTCCTTTGTTAGAACACAAAGATGTGCGCCCAAAAAAAAAAAAATAGAGAAGTTTTACTATTTACTTACTCTGGCATTATGTCAAACAGTTTGTCATTCTGGCGGAAACCCTCCTGCAAGACTCCTTACCCCTGGCTTTTTTAACATCTGATACGTGAACGCATGTGCGTTTTCGAAATGGCTTCTTGGCTCTTGTCTGGATCGCGGGGCCCCGGATCGAATGTGGTTACGAAAAAACCCTTCCTTCTCTTTGCGGAAATTTAGGAAAATCTTTGCAAGTGCACATAGTCTCAATAATGTTTGTAAAGCTCGTCTATTATGTGCGGGGTCCAGGAGACCATGATTATGATAGAGTCTTTCAGAGATGTATATACCGTCTCCGTCCTGCGGTGTCCTTTTTTCCTTGGATCGCTCAGGACTAGGAGAAATCCGGGAGGATGGATTGTGTGCCGAACCAGCGAAGTCCGAGGTCTCAGGAAAGTCGCGCCTTACGAGGCGCAGAGCTCGCCCAGCTTTGCTTATCAATATTATCTGCTGCAATACGAAGCGTGAATCTTCAAGCTGTCGGCAATTAATTTTGCAGTCGAATACTTCAATGTAGACGTCCTTTTAAGCAGCTGGCTTTGAGAAAGTAATTCTGCTGGTAACTTCATTGAATAAAGTAATTAGGCTCGAAAGGTACAACAGGTGATTGGTGAATCCGCGGCTTTATTTCCGCGAAGTCCATCCCCAAGCTGTCGTTTGCGTCCTCGCAATCTGCCTAAAAAAAAGAAATGGAAAAAGAAACGGCCAACACATGAATGCTTATATTCCGATATTATTATCAGTGTAAATATGCTACAGAGGCTACTGGTTTTGCACCTGTCCAGTGTTATTCGCTTGACCTGACCGTTTTCTTGGAAATCACGAGGCCAGAAATGGTAGAGGCGATACCCTGCTTCATTTCGCATCTACAACGGTAGACCTTTTCTCTTTTTTTTTCTTTTTTTTTTTTGGTTTTTTGGTCTTCCTTTCTTACTTCGCACAAAGCCCAACCATTCCTCTTCTATTTTTTTTTTTCTTTTTCCTCTTTGACTGCGAAAGTATATTACACGGAAAATCTGTCACCACGCTTATTTAAATAATTTTTTTATTCGCTCCCGTCTCGTCTCTGACACAAAAATTTACCTTGGAGTTCAAGGGCTAGAGAAACTTAGACTTTTCTAATATAGAAGGATGGCTACAACTGTCACTGGCGCTTCTAGCGTCCCCCTGTCTTCCGCAGCTTCAACAACCATCAAGAGAGATAAGAATGTCGCTACGTTCTCTTCTGTTGCCACAGCTGTTGACACCTACGGAGACGAATTCCATGCTCCAGATTATACCATTAAAGACATATTGAGAGCAATTCCCTCCCACTGCTACGAAAGAAGACTTGGGGAGTCCATGTGGTACGTCCTTAGAGACATCGCTTGCATGTTCACTTTTGGCTATATTGCAAACAACTACATCCACATGTTGCCCTACCAGGCCCTTCGTTTCGGTGCTTGGTTGTTGTATGCTCACATCCAGGGTCTTTTTGGAACTGGTCTCTGGGTCTTAGCTCATGAGTGTGGCCACCAGGCTTTCTCCGACTATGGTTGGGTCAATGACACGGTCGGCTGGGTCTTGCATTCTTACTGGTTGGTTCCTTACTTCTCGTGGAAGTTCTCTCACGGTAAACATCACAAAGCCACTGGTCACATGGACAGGGACATGGTGTTTGTTCCTTCCAGAAAGAACGAATTTTTGGAGAAGCGTCATGCTCTTACTTTGGAAGAAATTGCTAGTGACTCTCCACTTGTTTCTTTGAGAGATTTGATCTTTCAACAATTGGGTGGCTGGATCATGTACCTCTGTACTAACGTTACTGGTCAAAAGGTTTCTTCAACTGCCTGGGGCATGAATCACTTCAACCCCAGCTCTGCTATTTTTGAGTCCAGAGATTACTGGTACATTGTCATGAGTGATATTGGTATTCTTACTCAGGCCTTCGTGTTGTACACATGGTACAAAAACTTTGGTGGCTTCAACGTGTTTATTAATTGGTTCCTTCCTTACATTTTCGTCAACCACTGGTTGGTCTTCATCACATACCTCCAGCATTCCGATCCAAAGATGCCACACTACGAGGCACACCAATGGAACTTCGCTAGGGGCGCAGCAGCCACCATCGACAGAGAATTTGGCTTTGTTGGAAAGCACATTTTCCATGACATTATTGAAACCCACGTTTTGCACCACTACTGTTCTCGTATCCCATTCTACAATGCTAGAGAGGCATCGGAGGAAATTAAGAAGGTCATGGGTAAACACTACCAGCACTCGGACGAGAACATGTGGAAGTCTCTTTGGAAATCTGCAAGAATGTGTCAGTACGTTGAAGGTGACAACGGAGTTTTGATGTATAGGAACATCAACGGGTTCGGAGCTGCACCCAAGTAATAGAATTATGCGGGAATGCATGTATAGATAGACTACCTACTAAATAAATGGTATTGCAACGCTGGTTTTGGCCCGGTAAACATCGTAGTCCTTCCCGAAGAATTTCACTAATAAATCCTCCTCGAATTCAATTCGGGTTTTGAAAAAAGCGTGGAGCTTCCAGATACCAACGAAGAGGGTGAGTGTATTCTGGAGCAAGAGCTGGCAGCCGATAAACCACCAAAAAAAGCCAAAGTAGCTCGGATGCCTCAAATAATTATAAATACCATGAGTGACCAAAACATGCTGTTGAGTACGTTCCCTCTGAATATAATGGTTAAAGGAGGTCCCTGCTGTATACATTGCAATGGTGCGGCACATCTGGCCTATTAGTGCGACCATGATCCCAGCCCACAACGAGAATCTTGAAAGTGGCACCCCAGCAAAATACTCCAAGAGAACCTCAAGAAGAGATGCTATGTGGACAAGGTGTATATCTGTATCATTTAAAATGAAGGAGTCGTCGTCCGTCTCTGAGTTATTGTAGACAGCAGTGCTCAAGAACTCCAACAAGTAAAAGATTGAGTTTGAAAGTGTGTAAAGGGCAAGCCGGGTTATAGTAGACGCGTAATTATGCTTAAAGAACAAAGCAACCAAGCTGGTCATAAACACTGCACCCAACGAAAATGCCTTAAGGACCACCACATGAAGACGAACTTTGTGTGGATTGTATTGTGCGTAAACGCCCATGAGAGGACACTTCAAGTTTTTGTGTGTGCGCTCCAGCTTAGATCATCTCCTACATTGCGATAAGAGCGGTTTTTTGTGTACCAATGAATACCACTGTATTCTCGCAATGGCTCTTGCTAACATTCATGTTCTGCACTGCAGTATATGTTGGTGTCCATGGTCAACTGCATCTTCCTTTGGCCTTGTACACGGGCTGCTGGTGTATATTTCACGCCGTGGAGTACATTTGCACCGTTGTATACACCGGAAACACTAGCGACCATCTGTTTCTAATATTTGGTGCCAAAGGGTCCACTCACTTACTTTGCATGACGATGCTTAGTATCTTTGAGCATACAATTTGGAAAATTTTGACCAACAGAGCATATGCATGCCATTGGTTTGGTGTGCCTCTTGTTCTTCTAGGTATATCCATTAGAGCACTCGCGATAAAAACATGCGGCCTGAATTTTAACCATTATATCAAAACAGAAAAGGAGCGTGGCCACAAGCTTGTTACTGGAGGTGTATATAGCTGGTGTAGGCATCCCAGCTACTTGGGGTTCATTTTTTATGTTGGGGGGATGCAAATCATACTAGGTAATCCTATTACCGCGATCTTGTGTGGAATAGTTCTTTACCGTTTTTTCGGACAACGGATCAGATTTGAAGAGTACTTCTTAACAAATACTTTATTTGGAGAAGAATACCGGAAATACATGATGAATACAGCATCATTAATTCCGTTTCTATGGTGAAACACTCTAGAGGACTAAAACAACGACATGTAAATTTTCTATACGGCTAGATTTGGTCTGCTATCACAGATAACAAACAGTTGAGAAAGTACTCAGAAGCTTACAAGCTTCTGTTCATGAATCTTCTTCTCGTGAAAGCCAACCAGAACTTGCTTGGCGAAGACTGGTCGGCAGCATATATCCTTTTCAACAAACGATCTGCTGTCTCCTGGCGGAATTGCTGCAAGTATCCCCTTAACAATTCAGCTTCGTTTTTATTTGCAGGTGGTTGGTAAAGTGCATTCAATGGGAATCCAATATCACCTGGTAAAGCAAATGAATCAAGCGCCAAGTTATTGAGCACTCTGACAGCATCTCGATACGTTGTTTTAGCATTCAACTTAGACAAGCAATCACTGATAAACAAAATACCGTAAATTAATAATCTATCGGCTGGGCCTTTGATGTCAAAATTCTTGAAGAAAGAGTTTGCTCTGAACAAATCAAGAGTCTCCTCAACAATGTCGTATTCCGAGTCTGGAGGGTAAGATGGTCCTCTGAATTGAGTGTGGATTGGCAACAAGACGACATTGCCGACAGTTCTTTCATGTGACAGATTTCCAAGGAACGTGGAATGATAAGCGGGCATGATTGGATTTATTTGTTCAACAGTGTACTATGCTGTTCTACTGAGGAAATCTGAGTGGGTATTGTGCAGGTCTACTGAGGTAATACCAGAAAGAGCCAGTCCTCTTTCGAAAGTGTTGCAGAGAACCAACATATACACACACACACACACACAAAAAAAAAAAAAAAAAAAAAAAAAAAAAAAAAAAAAAAAAAAAAAAAAAAAAAAAAAAAAAAAAAAAAAAAAAAAAAAAAAAAAAAAAAAAAAAAAAAAAAAAAAAAAAAAAAAAAAAATACGAAAATAAGAAAATAAAGAAAGTAATTTTTGCAATGCTATTTGTATAAGGAATGGTTTATAAATGGAAAATTAGGTACCGGTTCAATTCTGTACATGAAAATGTTCTCGACTACAAAATCGTTAGTGTTTTTTGATTTTCAGTTGCAAGGAGTTTAAATAGACACCCCCTTTACTATGCCAAACTATTGATTCCAGATGCCGAGCCAAAGAAACTATGCATTTGGAATAAGAGAATAATAATAATAATAATAAAAAAAAAAAAAAAAAAAAAAAAAAAAAAAAAAAAAAAAAAAAAAAAAAAAAAAAAAAAAAAGCATTAGCAAAAAATAGATCGAGATTCTCAGTTCCTCTAGAGAGGTAACCCAGCCAAGTTCATGTAAGTGACCTGAAAATAAGGGGTTGAGCTAAAAATAACTCCTAGTGCTTACTTCAAGAAGCCTATCTTTTTCTTGAACTAAAAGTCAACGATAAGATTATATGAAAACAACGAATGCTATTTTTTAGTGGGTGTGGTATTCTTGGAATTTTTTGCTGCTTCCATAAATGGAAACAAGTTAAGCATTTTGTCCACCTGACTGCACTTCAAAGTTAGTGGGACACCGCATTGCGGCGTCCTTTGTCTAAAATAGGTTGCTTTAGCCAAAATTGGACGAATATTTTTGTTCCCAAAAAGTCGTTTTTCTTCGTGTTCTTGTAGGAAAATGATATAACGGTGACTTTTGCCTGTTGTTGGTAAATATGTGTTTTCGCTTAATCTCCTATTTACGTTTCTACAACAATCTTAGACCGTGAAACTCGATCATTCTTTTCCAGATTCACACACACAAGGCATATGCTGATCTTCTTTTCGAATTCGTTGTAATTTTAGATTGCTAATTGATGATTAGTTTCTTCCAAGTCTTCAAACGCAACATGCGTTTATATGGGTGATTACTTTTCTCGAGCCCATTTTTTTGATCGATCTTTTTTTTTTTTTTTTTTTTTTTTTTTTTTTCCTGATTCCTTCACAAACTCACACACCGTTTCTTGTGTGCTCACCATACTTTTTTTTTTTTCCCTCTCCCACAAATTGTAACCACAAATTAGACTTGCTTTCCTTTGAACACTTCAAACCGTCCACTTCCGAAACTCACTTGTTGTACCAGACGGAGAAGTATCTTCATGAGATCTGAGCAAATGAATCTTCCAGAACATCTAATACCCCAGGCAATGCTTGGGCAAGTTGGAAGAAATCAACGTTGCCGTCCCGAGATAAGACACGGGTCTGTCCCACCACAAGAGCCTCAGGTTGCTGAAACTGACTTCGTTTCTCCACCTCTGCGTCCTCATAACAATTTATACTATGGAGAGAATTCATCTGGCTCAGCTCTGCTGCTTTCAAATGAGTTCCCGGCCCAGGCTACAAGTCAACCACACACTTCACAACATCCATCTCATGCTCCTTATCCAATATATCAAAATATTCCTAACTCGAGCAATATTGGTCCCTGCCAACCTGCTTTGAGGAACGGCCTGTCTTACGATGTCTACGAAAACCCTCAAACCAACAACTCTTCAAGTCAATTCATTCCAACTCAAAACAGCCTGTACAGCCTGCTCCAAGCAACTAATGGATCTTCTAATCATTCGAATCCAAATATAGGAACATATAATAATCAAGTTCCTCCCAGCCAGCATTATCCACAAAGCTACGGTCCTCCTTCTGTTCCTCATCCCCCGCATTCTGCTCATGGAGCTCAATCTTCTGCTGGCCGTCGTCCTCCTGGCGGTGTTTATGCTGGACTCCCTCAAATGAATCATTCAGCCCCTGGCTTTTTTGGTTCTCCCCACCCCAACCAAAATCAGCAATCGCCTATGCGCAAGGCTCCACGGCCAGTCATGAAATCTACCGAGAACCGGAGAATCGTTTCGTCACCTACAGTTCCTCATTATCCTTCAAATCATTATATGTCTTCCCCTCAGGCTCAGAACTTTCCTTCAACCCAGGACATGCGTACTTCATCGTTAACTGCTTCATCAACGAAACACAACAGCACTCCATCCAACTACAATCAGCCAAGTCACTCTCAACAAGCTCAAAACTCTCGTTCCGGTGGAAGCAGTACTGGCTCTTCTCATACATTCTCGCTCTCTTCGAAATCCCGGTCATTTAGTTCTTTAGGAAAGTTATCTTCATTGTCCACGAAAAAGTTCTCATCCTCGTCATCATTACAGAAGACAGACAGAAACGTGTCTTCATCGACTGTTGCTTCACAAAAAACACTCGCAATGCAGAATTCACGGCGGCCAATCGTGTATCCTGCTATTTTATCGCGTGTTGCGAAAGCTTTGAAAGACTCAATCATACTCACTATCAACATGAAAGATGGACTTGAGTATCATGACTCTTTCACGGGTAAAGTAGCTGTGGATGCAATTTGCAACATCATTAGAACGAACGACAGAAACTTGGCTTTGCTCTTGGGAAGATCTTTAGATGCCCAGAAGTTCTTTCACGATGTGACTTACAACAATCGATTAAGAGACTCTTCTTACGAAGTTTACTCATTTAGTCGTGTCTACAGTGATGTTGAGTTCTTCGCAGATGATGGGGCTGGAAATGGTGGTAGTAACAACAATTCAAACAGAGGTTCTCTTGTTGACAATCAGCAAATTACTCTGCCTCGCGCACCCCCAAATGCTCCTTATCCAACATCATCTACTCTCCCAAGTGTACCAGCAAGTCCTATCGACGGGCAGGCACCTTCTTTCCCGGTACCCAACAAGGCCAAAGAAGCTGAAGAGCTGTCTGGTGTTAATGGTGTTTTCACTATCTTGACAAATTGTTATTCACCAACATGCACGAGAGATAGGTTGTGCTACTCCATCGCGTGTCCGCGTCGTCTCGAACAGCAGGCCCGTTTGAATATGAAGCCAAGAGGTGGACTCAAGCGTGCAGTCTCTAGATTGTCCCTTCATGAGGACACTCAGAAAACCCTTTGGCACGATACAGTAGACCAGTCTGTCCTTGATAATCTCGATAAGCACGAAAAAATGAGACAAGAATTGATCTATGAATTGATTTACACAGAAAGAGACTATGTCAAAGATTTGGAGTTTATGACTGACTTTTATATACTCCCACTTCGGAACCCCGCAAACAATATCATTCCAGAAAGAGAGCGTGAGGCTTTTATACGTACTGTGTTTGGGGGTGTTAGTGACTTATTACGCTTGGCAAAAAGTCTCAGTGAAGCATTGACTGCCAGGCAACAGCACCAGAAGCCGGTTGTCGAAATCATTGGCGACGTGTTTTTGCAATTTGTTCAAAACTTTGATCCTTTTATCAAGTATTCGGGTAACAAAGTCTTCGCAAGTTTTGAGCACGAAAGACAGCAACAGGTAAACATGAAGTATGCCAGATTTTTGGAAGCTATAGAGAAGAAGCCCGAATCGAGGAAGCAGGACTTGTCCTCATTTTTAATTAAGGGTGTCCAAAGACCTGCCAGGTATCAACTTTTGTTAGGTGGAATCCTCAAGAACACGAAAGAGACTTCTCCGGATCACAAGAACCTTGTCAAAGCTAAGGAAGAGATAGAGAAGGTATTAAGTCGCATCAATATTCAAACTGGTGAAAGTACCGATCGACACAAAATTATGGTTTTACATAGACTTTTGGGAAGACAAACTTTGGAGGAACGCCATAATTTTAAGCTCAATTACAACAACAGAATAATTTATCAGGTGACTTTGAGCCGAAAGAGAGATAACGAGAAAATCGACTTATACCTTTTTGAGCATGCCTTACTCTTGGTGAAACACAAGATTCAAAATAAGAGAGAGGTCCACAAAGTTTTTGAGAGACCTATGTATTTACCGTTGATGTTTGTCAACAGTGGTTATGAGTCGCCCACGATCAAGTCTCTTCTACCATTTAGGGAGAATGGATCGATCATATCAGACACTTCATTGAGAAATCGTGCGGAGGTTTCCAATTATAATCCAGTATCATCGTCCCAACAGAAACACCAAGTGAATTTTCTTGGATTGGGTAATAATCCTGTTCATGTTTCCCTTTACGCAGATGATGTTACAAATCAAAGTCAAATCCTCCTGCAAGTGCAACTTCAGCAGAGACGTTTGGCAGAGAAGTACGACATTTTCTCGCTAAGCAAGTATGAAACTAGGAGATTCACAGGGCATAATCGTATTAACTGTGCGGTTCCTTGTTATGGTGGTAAAAAACTTCTTTACGGTACCGACTCTGGCGTTTGGGTCTCGACCGTGCGGTCTATTAGTATGACATCAAACGAAAAAATTTGCTCGGATCCTACATTGGTCATAAGCAAACCTTACGTCACCCAAATGGAAGTTCTTGTTGAATACTCTAAACTTCTAGTGCTCTCTGAGAAAGTGTTATATGAGTTTGATCTTTCATGCACAGACTCGTTGGATCATATCAAAAACACAAGAAGTGGAAAGGTCATCTTAAACTATGTGTCATCTTTCAAAACGGGAATATGTGACGGAAGATTACTTGTGTGTGCAATAAAGAGTGGAAGCTCCAGAGCTATTAGTATTGTTGAACCTACTAATCCTTTTGACCCCAAAAATAAGGGCAAAGGTAAGAAGCTTGAGGTCAGAGAAATAGCTTTCTTGTCAGAACCAATCTCTATCTCCTTTTTGAAAACCAAGCTTTGTATTGGATGCAGCAAGGGTTTTGAGATTCTTTCATTGGAAGCAGGCAAGAAGGAACCTATTTTAGACGAAGCTGACCCTTCCTTGGACTTTGCCACCCAAAGAGAAAGTGTTACGCCATTAGGTATTCACAGGTTGGACAAGAATTTCTTGTTGAGTTACAGTGAATTTTCATTTTTGATTAATCATAATGGTTGGAGAACGAAACATGATTGGGGAATTTTCTGGGAAGGTTGTCCACAGAACATTGCATTATTCTATCCATATTTGTTGGCATTTGATCCAGGCTTTATTGAAATACGAGACCTTGAAAGCACCAGACTAATTAGGGCCCTTGTGGGAGAAAACATCCGGTTCTTACACTCTAATGAACACGAAGCTCTCTATGCGTGCGAAGAGAATGGTTACGATATCATTGTTTCGATCGATTTTCTTAATCTTAAGCCAAAGCCGAAGCAAACTATCAGAGCGCCAGGGAAATAAGTTGACGATTACAGTCAAACTTGAACGACATATCACGAAATTAAATATAAAAGTAAACTATGCTGCATTTTTCGAAATTAGGGTAGCGAAATGACATCGGAGAGCACACTATGATAATTAATTTAAGAAGCTTTAAGGGACACATGGGACTTCCGAGGTCCGCCGTTATGATAGAACGTGCCAAGAATGTCGCGTCCTCCAAACGGCAAGAATGCATGGCGCGAAACAAGTCAGCGTGGAAAGGTGTGCATATTGTTTGTTGTCAAATTTCCAGGTACTACGGAAAACTAAAACAATATCCTCAAAGCTTTTACTTTAAAAGCGTTACACTTGCGATCGGTGGATATTGCAGCATTGCTAGGACTTTAGAAGCATGTCAGCAATCTTTTCAGAGTTCCAGTCGGAACCCCTCTTTCAGTTTGGGCTTCCGTCGGTAGAGAGACCCTTTGGTCTCCATTTGTGGCCTATTTTTTCCACGATATTTGAAAAGATCATTGGATATCCTGCTGAAGATTTTCAGTTTATACACCACAAAACCTTTTTGGCTAAGGGTTGGCAAGCAGTCGGAATCATTGTGGTGTATTACATTATTATTTTTGGAGGACGTGCTTTGTCAAATGCCGTGAATGCTCCAGCATTGAAGCTTAATACACTTTTCCAGTTGCACAACGTGGGCTTAACTTTGGCTTCTTTATTCTTGTTGTTGTTGATGATTGAGCAATTAGTGCCCATCTGGGTTAACCAAGGCTTGCTCTACGCAATCTGTGATGAAGGCGCATTTGCTCCTAAGTTGGTCACCTTGTATTATTTGAACTACTTAACCAAATATTGGGAGTTGATTGATACTGTCTTCTTGGTTTTGAAGAAGAAGAAGTTGTTGTTTTTGCATGTCTACCATCACGGTGCCACCGCATTGTTGTGCTTCACTCAATTGACTGGTAACACTGCTGTTGAGTGGGTGCCCATTTCATTGAATTTGACCGTTCATGTTGTCATGTACTGGTACTATTTCTTGAGTGCTCGTGGAATTAAAGTTTGGTGGAAGGAATGGGTCACCAGGCTTCAAATTATTCAATTCGTTTTGGATTTGATCTTCGTCTTCTTCGCCACATATACTCACTACGCATGGAAGTATTTCCCATGGTTGCCAAATGCTGGTGACTGTTACGGAAGCGAATTGGCTGCTTTCTATGGCTATATCATTTTGAGTTCGTATTTGCTTTTGTTCATCTCGTTCTACTTTAAAGTTTACAAGACCACGGTGAACAAGAAGAAGACCAAGCGCGCTGCTGAGGCTGCTGCGGTTTCCGAAACGCAGGAAGCTGACACTGGCAAGTCTACTGGTGCCGAGCCAACTTCGTCCAGAACCCGTTCTAGAAAAGCATAATAGGGTTTCCTTTTAGAAAGAGGTATATACATATTCGTCCTCTCTGAACTTTTTTTTTTTTTTTTTTTTCTTTTACTTTGTGTGTGTGTGTGCGTGCGTCTAAGTGCGTGTGTGCTTTTTGATTCAGTCTCACGATTTATATTTTAATTAAACAGCACCCAAATTATTGCAAAATTGTACAAAAGCGAAATTGGAACTAATGAAAATGTAGTCGAAAACATTATCCATTATGGATTTCAATTACTAATAGATAGAAAAACTTTAATTTAAGGTTCAACCTTATCAAGATGACACCTCATCTTCAAAGTTCTCCTCGTTCTGAACTCGTCGTTATTGTCATGGTGCCTTTCCACAGTCATAACTACGCTGGGCAAGATGTACACACAAACAAAAAAAAAAAAAAAAAAAAAAAAAAAAAAAAAAAAAAAAAAAAAAAAAAAAAAAAAAAAAGAAGAAAGAGATCAAGTTGTTTTGTTTTTCATATTTTCTCTCTTTAGATGCTTTCATTTCTCTTTTTCACAACAATACATCTTGATATATCTAGAGAAGGAGAAAATTCAACATATGGAAGATCTCGAGTCTCACTTTAAATAGCCGATAGCCGTGGTTAGCACGAGCGGCTTTAAGCGGGGTGATTTTTTTTTTTTTTTTTTTTTTTTTTTTTTTTTTTTTTTTTTTTTTTTTTTTTTTTTTTTTTTTTTTTTTTTTTTTTTTTAGGCCGCCTGGATTGCGGCAAAGTCGGCTAGAGTGGGATAATGGAGATAGCCGAGGGAGGGGATTTATTGCCAAGGGTCTACGTCGGTCTGGGCAGGCGTAGCTCAAAAATATACACCGAAATCTTAAAGGCAAGGTCATTGACTTGGGCGTCTACTCGTGTGAAATTCCTATGCGGCTGAAAGAAACAAGTCAGTATTTCTTCGGAAACTTCTCAATTCGGGTTTACATATAGCAATACGCTGTAGGAAGAGAACTTGAAGCACTTATTGCATTGCTTTGCTGTCGACAACCAAATTAAAAACACCCATTTGAACATACAACATGAAGTATAGTTATTGAGAAAGAGTATTTGCAACGGCAGCACGGATACAAAAACGCAGACCTGAATTTTTTTTTTTTTTTTTTTTTTTTTTTTTTTTTTTTTTTTTTTTTTTTTTTTTTTTTTTTTTTTTTTTTTTTTTTTTTTTTTTTTTTTAAGAAAGGATCTGTTTCGCCGAGCAAGTCGCGAAGTGCAATTACGTCAAAAGCGATCTCGATAGGAGGCGATGCGTAAATTCCAGGCCGGAAGTCCTAAAAGGTATTGTTTTAGCAGCTCGCCACTTTCGCGCGGGATTTGAACGGAACCGATAGCAATGATGTTGGACGGCAGGCGTACCCACGGAAAGTACGGAAAGAACCATGGAATCGCAGTCGGCGATTTTTGTTTTTTCCGCCCGCCCCTTTATCAAAATCATTAATTGTCAACACCGTCCATTTCTTGTTGGGAGATTAATACTTTCGTATAACTTTTTTTTTAATTTAATTTAATTTATTTTTTAATTTTTTTCTTTTATTAATTAAAAGAAGGAGAAGACAGAGAATTGGGTAAAAAAAAAATTAAGTTCATCGTTGTTGACTCGGGAGGCTGGCGTAGGTCAACCGCTGCCTTCGGTGGTTTTTTGATTACTAAATTTGATCAATTTTGCCCCACGCTGTCTGCAATCGGCCGCCAGAGCACAAAAGCAGTCTGAAAAGGGGGGGTTATAAAAATCATCTAAAATATACAATAAGAATCAAACGAAGACCGCCTTTCGAATACTGCAATTATCCTATAGTATTATTATATCAGTTTCGATGAGTATAATCTGTTTGTAATCGAACCGTGTGTAAGCGGGAGTTTCAAAGCTTTTTGAATGCAAAATAATGGCGCACGGTGATCATACTACCCGCCCGCGCGGCGCTCTCAGATCAACTAGTTCCGTTGATTCGAATGACATAAATCTAAGCCGATCTATAAAAAGATATTTTCACGTAGGAATTAGCAAGTAGCATTGTTACATTATACCAGTGCAAGTATTCTCCGCCTTTGTTCACTTTGCCAACCCTTTTTCTTGAACGGTTTTCTTGTGCTGCATCGGTTGTAAGGTTCAACCGAACCGATGCGCCGTGGCTACGGCTGACATCCGCGATTTGTCAAACGGCTTGTTGGAATATGCACACCCGCTCCGCGCTCCAGGCGGTCGAAAAAGAATAGACCTCCTAACTGGGAGGCGCAAACTGTGCCTTTTGATATTCAGAACTAGTCGAATACTTTCGGAAAAATCAGCGGAGCTTTACATTCGATATCGGATTACCCTGGAGTTGGGGATTCCTCCCAGCTCTTCACCTTTTTAAAAGAAAATGTACGAGGTAAATAAGTTCCGGATACCGAGTTCTCCGGGGATTCCATGGAGGTGCATGCGGGACTCTGCATAATTCAAACCTGCCACAAATCTCAGCCGTCCCACTAAATCCGGCCGGTTGCGGTATATAACAGATACAAAACCCACCATGTTAATCTCCGCTTTAGTGAATTCAAGTTCCGTTTCTACGATTTCCTTTTTATATTACAACAACTTTCTTTAAACTGCAGTATCCACTAAAAGCTGCAGTCCATATCAAAAATATCTCTTATCATAAAGCTGACAAGACTAACTTGTTAGCCAACTTCAACAAAACTATTTATTCCGTCGAATTATGAGCGGCAATACTTGCAAACTTCCCTCGATCCAACTGCTTCTGTTGGATCTTCCGATGCCCCGTGTTGATCAGTTCTATCCGGTGTATCATCCCCCCTATCCTATGGTTCAATCAACAGAGTTTTCTGCCCCGGTGAGACCTCAGATACCATGTGTTGCATATCCAGCTCAGCCTCCCTCCGGAAATTATTCACTTCCGATTCCTATACTGAGCTATTCTGAGAGGTCTTCTACACAGCCTGAATCAAGACCGCCATCTCTTGTTGGATCTGTTTCTGCGCCTTCCGATGGATCCGTGGCAAATACTACTCCAGGTGGGTCTCCGGTTGCCCAAGAAAAGCGCATGTTGGCTACCCCAAATGCCCATCATGGATTGCATACTCCAAAAACTGCATCACCCCGGGCATCTTACGAAACAAATTGTGATGGTTCGGTAAATGGTGACCACAGTTCAGTGTCCAGACCTACACTGCCTCAATCTCCAAAAGACTCGTGGAAGCCTCGCAGACGGAAGCAATGTCCAGACTGTCACTTGTACTTCTCAAATTTAGCCACACACAAATCAACACACTTGAAGCCCACAAACCGGCCGCATTTGTGCAAACTTTGCCAACGTGGTTTTGCAAGACCAAATGATTTACTTCGTCATTTCAAATGTCATTGGAAGGAAATAGGCGCTGACAAAGGTCAATTTCGCTGTCCGTTTAAACATGGTCCTAATGGAGATCATTGCTGCCATTCCCTGGGGATCTTCTCGAGATGTGATACCTACAAAAATCATCTTAAAGCAATACATTTCAGATACCCACAAGGCACAAGAAAATCTCAAAGAAATCACGTTCCCGGTCAGTGTGGACTTTGTCGAGAACACTTCTCTAATGTTGATGAGTGGATTAACAAGCATATCAACACAAAGTCATGTCCTTTTGCAAATTGAAAAGCACAACTTATGTCTCATGAAATTACGATATCATACGATTCACACTGTAGGCACAAGATTTTTTTTTTTTTTCTAATTCTAATTATTATTTATGCTTTCGAAAATGTTCATAGCTTTCTTAGCAGTCTATTGGAGTTCTTTTCGAGTGGTTCTTGGCAACCAGCTTGGCGAAGGTGGAAGCCGGATCTAATCATATCCGAGTATCCGAACATTTCTTTTCTTTTTTTAGACCTCACAGCCGTGCATACAAAATTTAAACCTTTACCACATCACTGCGGCGGAAATAATTAGCTCGCTCCGATTTTAATCTCCGCGATTTCTAAGATGTGATGCGCATTTAACAACAGGTTCTTGAACTCGACTAGTCAGCTCTGCCAGTGGCAAAAAGTAACAATACTGGAAGAGCGAAGTTCGAAACGAAGTAAGTAACTATATATCAGCGTTCATTTCATGACTTTGAAATGTGATGTGTCAAGTAACACTATTTTTTTTTTTTTTTTTTTTTTTTTGCCACTCGGGGTTATTCATGGGCTGTGGTGCATTTCCGGCATGGTCCACGCCAACAATCGACAATGATGCATTAAATCCGAGCGCATACGATTAACTTCCGAGGAGAAAACTTCTGCATATATCGACCTCTTTGCTCTTTTAACGCGTTTTCTTGTTCGTTTTTATCTCAGCCAAGGTGACCTGCGTATGTCAACGCAAAACATTTGACGCTTAGAAGTTGGTGCGCTCTTGGTTTAGATTGGAACCTTTAATATTTTTTTATTCTGTACATTTTAGATGGCGTTCGGTTTGTTGACGAGGGTCGGATTTCTCCTTTTTCTTGTTGCAACGTACAAGACCCTTCCTTTTTCTTATTGCATCCGTTTTTATTACTTAGTTCTCAAGAATGTCGTGTTAACAAGACTGAAATATCGCCAGACCAAACAGAACACATTTGGTATTACAGGGAAAAGCAAACATGATTTGTTTAGAGCCATTGATTACCACTCTTATGCTTCCCCACTTGAGATAGATATGTACTTGCATAAGTCAAACTCTACATATTTCTTGGACTTGGATTTGGCTAGAACTCAGATGGTGTCAAAAGTGTTTCAAAAGCTATTTATGAGTTACTATGACAACGAGTTTAGTGAATTTAAAGGGAAGAAATTTTCAAACTATCCATATGTTCCCGTTGGCCTGGTGCAATGTCTGTTCAAAAAAGAGATAAAATTGTTTCAGAGGTATACGATCTCCTCTAATGTCCTAGCCTGGGATGATAAGTGGCTATACGTTTTGCTGAAATTTGTAGTTTCAAACAACAAATTAGCTGCCGTGGCTGTGACTAAGTACGTGTTTAAGAAAAATGGGAGAATAACCATAAAGCCCCGTGATTTTATCTCCCAATGTGATTTATACAATGAGGAGGTAGAGAAAATAAACCGTGAAAACTTCAAATTAGTGGAACACATCAACTCAACACTGGATGGCTTAGATGAGTTAGCTGAACGCATGTCAAGAGTTCTGCAATAATAGATCACATTCAATTCTCCCACTACTTTTTTAACTCATGCGCGGATGAGATAATATCTCTTCAATGCTTATTTATTTTAACTTTAGGTCCTTATACGTGATCAAATTCATTTGGTTCTGTGATTTAAGCTTAGATATTTAAATTCGAATTTATGCCAAGCCGAAGCCTTCGTGACCCTCCGTAATGGCAAGCAATAGAGATCCTCTTAAAGTCTCATAGCTCTCATATACCGGCAAGTCAATTTGGTTGAAACAAGTATGAGAAGAAGGAAGTCTCTCAGTTGAACCGTAGTCACGATGAATACTAAATTTGCAACCACCATTGGCACCACGTAATTCTTTAAAGCCATTCAACGGAACCTTTGATGTGCCTGTAGCAAACTGTAGCAATTTCGCTCTTTCCTCATTATCAAATGATTTAACTGCTCTCCAGAACCATTGAATCTGCTCAGATGACGGCGAATAATTGTTGTAACTAGTGTTGTTCTGCCAATCCTGAACATCAATATCCGGCAACCCGCTAATCAAAAGCTCGAGTTCCTGTTCATCGAAAATGGTCACCAAATCTTTAGGAATTATTTCGTGGAAACCAATTATGAAATTGTTCATTTGTTCCGCAACGGATGTCTGGAGTCTGTATTCAATCACCAATCTCACGTATTCTTGTTTATTATCCTCTGTTACAGGAATATTTCTTCCATCAGGGATTAAATCGATCACCTTGTGTTCTCCGTAATCATCCGTCTCCACAGAAAAATCTTCCGTAATAATGTCAGTGATATCATTTTCAAGCATCCACATCAAAGACTTAAAATACTCCAAATCAAGCGTCTCCATGTCTTTCATAGACACTGGACGCTCTAAGATCTTCTTGTAAACAGCACGACTAAAGTGACAATCCAAAAAACATCCGTCATATATGGCTTTACCAATGATTCTTCCGATAAATTTGAAGAAAGATAAATGCTCAGGATTAATGTAAGAAGTTCTGTTAGGATGGAATGTTGTTTCATCGCTTGCTATAGCACTGAAAAGTGCGTAATCAGGGTTAAACATCTGTCTTGATAACACTTGATACCACTCGCGTGTGACTCCACCAGCGTCGATACCGCTTTCACCCTTGAAATTTATCTCCAAATTGGCCTTTCTAAATTCCTCAACCGACTTGAAGAACAAAGCTCTGTAAGAATCGAGGAAAACCTGATCTCTGCGGATGTTAATAGCCATCTTGTTGCTTCCACTTGATTTATCATGCAATTGCCGATCAAAATAATTTTTCTTGTTGTCGAACTCGAGAACCTTTGGATTCCGAACTAACATACTAAATGGGCCACTCATAAGATTTGGATTCGTCCTGACCATTTGGTTCAATATCTTCTTGTGCTCATCAGTAAACGAAAAGAAGAGGCTTTCGATGGGCTCTTTGGTGAAGTCAATCTTTTTTGCTTCATATTTCATCACGTCCTTAATTTGAAGTTCCTTCACTTTGCTATGTTTGCAAACCACCATGAGGGCCTCAATAAGTGGCAATAAAGCAGTAGCAATATTCAAAAGTTCTGAGTGCTCCTCCACAACTCTAAGACATTCACTTAATGCATCCCAAAGATTACCTAATTCAAGATGCTTGTACAATTCAGTGAGCTCATCAGTACGGGACTTGACTTCCTCAGAGCCCTTGTCATCCTTCTTGTTACCTTTGCTCTCATACATGTAGTCCAAGGCAGTCAATGTTCTTAATAGCTTTGCTTGATCAGAACTAGGCGCCGTAAATTTGCTGAGCGATTTATTTTCCCCTTCCTCGTTCTGAATGCTGTCCAAATCCTTAGTGAGACATTTCAAGTCCTCGATGATTCTGGTGCCAAACTCTGTGGCTTTCTGTGACAACCGCAGAGAAAACACTTTTTGAGCATTTTCCATAATTGAGAGATTGTGCATAGCACTGATGGTTCTTCTGAAAGTCGTGTTGGCGCACTCATTTGCAGATAGAATGCGGATAATAAGTTCCAAATTCGACTCCGGAATAATGTTAGTCGCTATAGCAGGACTCTGTTTGGTCTTGTCCCTCACTAAAAGCAAAGGCTTTGTTCCCACATGCAAGACACTTGCAAGCAAATCTATGAAGAACTGCTCTTCATTGAGCAAAGGGTTCTCCAAAAGCTTCAACAAGAAATTAATAGGATATTTCTCTTCTTGTGAGAGTTGTTTGTTCTTGTTCTTCTTATGATTCCGTCTCGCAATAAATATATTCTCATGTTCCGTCAAAAGATAATATCTCAAGTGAATATTTTTCTCCAAAAGATAAAACACTGCTTCAATGATTTGAATGCCCACAATAACAGGAGTAGCACCAATAGGGAAGAAATGTCTGTTACTTTCCTCCTGGGAATTGGTATTATTTGCACGTCCACAAATCAGGAAAAATAATTTTTCCAATGCACGCTGGCTATGCAAAGCATCATTCAAAATGGCAATAAGTAAGCTCATGACTTCACTTCTGGTTTGCTTGTTGTTGCAGAGCTGAGACAATGTCAGATATATATGAGTTCTCTGATTTACTGCCTGAGGAATGAATAGTAAACGGACTAAACTTGCGACGCCGGCTTTGTCAATGAAAGGAGTCAAAAACGTCTTTCGGCGTTTTGGAGCATTTTCTGTTTCTTCAGACTGATTTCTTTGACCAGGAGCCCCTTCTGCTCTTGTCGCCAAGTCTCGATCTTCTTCATCTCCGAAATCACTGCCAACGTCATCATCAGCATCCAAGTAGTCAAAAGCTCCAGTTGAGAAAGTTCTTGCAAAAGATTCTTGTTGTAAGATTTCATCCCGAATCGGCTCTGGTAAAGCATTCAAGAAATCAGGATCTATCTCACGGACGTCTGATCCCGTGCTAGTTGCATTGGCACGTCTTTCTCTGACATGCTGAGTAAACACTTCCTCCCTCAAGTCATCGGGTAATGCTTCGAAGAAGCCAGGATCAATATCTGTACCACTGATATCAACTTCACGATCTCCTATTCTAAGCATCACCGGTTCTCTCTCTGTCGGTGGGTTACTCTCTTGCTCAGCTTCTCTTTGTCTCTCTTCTTCTTCACGTTGCCGTTTCAACTCTTCCTTTCGTTGTCTAGATCGTTCTTCACGCTCCTTCCGATGCTTCTCTCGCTCTTCCTTCTTTTTGTTAAAAATCTCCAAGCTTTCATCATAGATTTTGTCATAGATTCTGCCACGTACGGCTTCTGCAAGCAAATCAGAGAATGTGCTGAAGAAAAATTGCTCGGCATCCGACCACCTTTCCCGCGTAGATCTCAAAAACATGAAGTTAAGTGAGTTCTTTTGGGTCATTGAAGGCTTATCATTAAGAATAAGTTCAATTGCTCTTCCAGGCATTCCGTCGGCACCTCTAACACCACTAACGTGGAAGGCATTACGAAGGCGGCCTTGAACCAAGCCATCGAAGATCGACGAAACATTAGGTTGACGTAATGCGGGCCTTAAAACATCAAATATAGAGGTCATGAATTCTCTTGCGGTGTGATTGTGACCGAGCATATGTTCATCTTCGGCCTCGGATTCGAATGCACTTTCTTCGTCAGCATCGATATCCTCTTCTTCGGAACGAAGATCGATAGGAGAATCCTCCTCTTGATTTTCACCACGCATGTAGTGATAATGTACATGAGGGGTTTCATCATGTTCTTCCTCATCGCCATCAGCTAAAGCATCGATCCAGCCATCAAGATCACGATCATCGTACTCCATTTCTTCATCTTCGAGGTCTGCCGTATCATTCTCATGACCCTCATTTTCATCATCATTAAAGCCATAAAATTCAGACATATCTGATTCACGTCCTTCATCTTGATCATCACTATCGGAATGAATATCGAGCTCATCAATGATTTCTATGCCATGATCTACATGATCACTATCATATCCGTGAAGCTCTTCACTGGAAACGTCATCCTCATCGAGCATGTCCTGATCGTCATCGTCATCCTCTTCTTCATCATCATCACCATCACCGTCAGATTCCATATCCGACTCCTCGCTGTCATCCAAGTCCTCAGGTGAAGCATCTGATTCAGGCATCATGACATCTAAGGGATCTTCATCGTCATAAAATTCATCCTCCTCAGAATCATAATCGACATCATACATTCCAAGTGTTGAGTTCTTGAATAGATCATGAAGATCATCCCTATCCTCAACGTCCTCGGGCACAATATCATCGTCATCTTTTTCACCTGACGCACTATCAAATAATTCACCGAAATTGAGTTTGATTTTTGACAAATTTGTGAGTGGTTTCATCGCAGTTTTAACAATCCGGTTAACATCAGGGAAATTCAAATCAATTTCTGCAATAGCACTTGTAATTTGATTCGGAAGTTGACGTTCAATAAAGGCCGAAGCAACGAAATACTGATCGTACTTAGTTGCAGTCTTACTAAGTAGAGGGTAGCACATTTCTTTGAACTTGGTTGAAAGAATGCAAGAACACAAATCAAAAACATCATTGAGCTTGTTGTAAGAAACTTCAGTGGAGACAGGCGAATGAGGTGTTTCCTTCAAGACTTTAAAAATGATATTCATGGTAAAACGCCTCACGATAGCAAGATCTGCATCTTCTTTCATCGGATCAGGAGATGAGTCTTCTTTCAATATTGGAGTTGACACTAAGCAAAGAATTGCAAGCTTTGTGAGCGAAGAGACAGCTTCCCTTCTCTGGTTATCAATGCTATTTCCTTCTTGAAGTGATTGGCTTGGCAAAAGCTGATGTATCAAAAAGTTCAACGAAGTGGAACGAGGTTTGATCTTCTCATCTTGTATCTCTTTTTTCGAAAAGGTAATGAATTCTAATTTTGCTTCCTTGTAAGACCCAAGAAGTTCAGTGATAGTTTGCAAGAGGAAGCAAATGTAAGCAAAATTGTCATTTTTGAGAAGAAGATCAAATTGATTCTCATTTGCTTTCTCATTCTTCTTTTCGTTGGATTCTGGTGTGGACCACCAATCCTTCTTACTAAATTCCATGAGGTTCGCTAATAGATAATGCATCAAGCCTGTGGACTTAGGTGCGACATTACTTTCATTCAGATCCACCATGTTAACGTCCTCTTTACCAGAATCAGCGTTGTCCATAAGATAGACAATATCGCCTCCATGCGCCTCTCGCGTGAAGCTGTCGAGTCTGATAAAACGGGACGCAACATCCACGTACATGTATGGATCTCTTGTAACCAAAGGCATCGTTTCGTTAAGAAGACGTTTCATGTCTCTTTGACCATTTGATTGTTTCTTAAAGACCTTGATTATTTCAGTAGAGAACACATCTCTTAGGAAGTTGTCTTTTTCAAAGCAAGATCTGATCAATAAGATTAATGTTTCCTGTAAATTCTTGAAATTATCAGTTTTCCGCTCCTTGAAGTAAATGCTTGCATTTCTAATGATTGTTTTCACAAGATCAGAAGAAGCGACCAGGTTTTTAAAATCGTCAATTTTCGCAAACAAGTAAAGAACTTTGCTCATTACAATGGCTGCTTTCACGTTTTCCTTCGGGTCGAGTTTAAGAACTGCATCGAGAAGACGAGACTTGTGTTCTTTCTCGATACTCAGAAAACTTATAAATGGTGTCTCAACACCAAATGAGGTGGGCTCAGTGTGCGACAACAAAATTTCCATGAATCCGAGTCCGGCAACGGCGTACTCCGTACTACCAAGATCAAGGTTCTTCTCAATGTCGAGGGTGAACAATTCAACGAACTCTTTGAAGGAAGCCTCCCGATGCTTTTTGACGTCTTCAGACGATGAATTAAGTTGATAAATATGTCTCTTCAAGATTCTTGTGAAGTTGGCCCGACGTTTAATGGATTGCTCGTCGACCTTATCTGACAAATTCCTGAGCATGCGGAGGATGGAGTCATGAAGCTCAATAGAACGCTCCATTAATAGCAAAGCTACTTCAGCATCAAGATTGTCAACATATGACGCAATCTCAAGAAGATTTTTGCTGAATAGCAATGAATCTTCTGAATGCTTGATCGCAGAGACTTTCGAACCAGTTTCAGTCTTGATCGGGTTAAATTTGAATGGACTCGATGAAATTTTACCGCGTAAAGTGTTTCGTAAATTGCTTGCTTCATTTTGAGACATAAAATCCACATCAGCTTCACTATCCACAAACTCCTGCAAAGTCTTAGATTGTTTCAAGATAGCGGCGGCTGTACTCTCCTCGAGTTTTAGTTCATTAACTAGGTAAACAAGTTGTTCATAGGGTGGTGTACCCCAGTTTTCATTAAGCGGATAATAGTCATCGATGACTGGTGCTTTCCATATCACGCCAATCAAATTAAAAAGCTCGACGGTAGTTTTTAAAGCCAATTTTCCAAATAAATGGTAGTCCTCTTGACGATAAATTCTTGAATCAGAACCCACAATTTTCTGTATGAGCTGAAGAGAAAGGAGCGATGCTTCACTAATGACACTTAATGTGATGTGTTCATCATTTGGACAGTAATTCTTGTTGTAGAACAAGAAAGTAAAAGGCAATTTTGGCACGTAGCTTGTCTCGCTCATCTTGCCAAGAAGACTCAATGATTTGTTAACAAACGAAGTCATAATTGAAGCATTAGTTTGGAAAACTGAGTCAGTATCGTTTAGGGATTTCGCATCCAGTTCAGGTAAATCAAGTAAGCCATCAAACACATCAACTGTCGCCAGAACAATCTCATTCATGATATCGGTTTCGTGGAAGAAGAAAAGAACTAAAGATGTGGAAAGCACTTCCCTTCCTTTATCTTTGCTCTTCGCAACAAATTGTATGATGTCAAGCGCATTCAACCAATAATTGATTTTTGAGAGACCCGCCAACGATTGACCTCTAAAAAATAATTCCCTAAGCTCGCAAGCGAGAGTTTTGTTGAATTTAATGGCATTGTGCCGCCAAGACTCCAGGAAGTAGTCCTGCCTTTTTTGCATGCAACTTCTTGGTACACAAGTCAAGATCAAAGAAATATTATGCTGCAAACGATATGACAAAAAACGAAGCTGTAAAGTGTTCTTGAACTTTGCACTAGTAAACACATCAGAGGTACCATTGTTTTCGGCTGATTTTCCACGAATCTGCAAAGGAGGTGTTTCATCATTGGCTTCTGCAAGCGGTGCAGTTTTATCGATAAGATCTGGACTAAGAACTTCGCGCAATGATATTTCCTCCAAAATACATCTTCCAGTTAACCGAGTCAAATTGCCAATGAATGAGTGAGGAATATCAGCAAGAATATCAATCAAAGATTGATATCTTTCATTGAACATACTATTTGGAGTGAGGTAGTTTTCGCTGAGAGCAAGAACTATCATGTTGATTACATTAAGTTCCTCCAACAAACTCGAGTTCGCATCAGCCTCGGCTTGCCTCTTTTCAAAGTAGCTGGCATTATTCTCACTCTGAATGAAATCTTGAACTCTTTTTGATTCGAGTCTCTCAGAAAGAAGTTTCAATAGATTTGGGAATCCATAATCTCTATCCTCATCGTCTAAATATTTAAGCAAGCCCAAGAAAGTGGTCATGCCATTCGATGTATCATAATCATAAGGAGCATTAGACAAAGTCAAAAACTGAGCCCAATAAGTGAATGGTATTTGTGCAATACAATCTTTTCCCCACTGGCCGCTATCCTGAAGCAAGCCACTGAGGAAATTGAATGCATTATCAATGATGTTCGAACCCTCAGTTAATTCCCAACTCTCGATTTCACCCTGACCGTCTTCTTTCATTTCGAAATTTTCCCCCTTGAATGCAAATAACGATCCGAGCTTCTTTGATGTGTAAAATCTTATTGGGGAGAGGAATTTATTTGCATGATCAGGAAGACGCTGAACAAGGTCTTTGACCAGTGAGAGAATAATAGGCTTTAAACTAGGATAGTGCCTTCCCAACTCATCCATTGAGCTTCCAATGTTTATGCTCATGTCTCCGCGAACTAGCTCCTTCGAGAGTTTTAGATCAAAAAAGAGTTTGAAATATGTTTGAATCGAGCCCGATTGAGTAACGCATTGGAGCCCATCTTTGTTCAAACAAATAGCTCCAAGAACCTCTAGTAAAGACATGAGCAATTCAGAGGACGGCATAAAAAGCCTCTCGTAATTCTTTAAAATGCATTCAATGACATTAGCCTCTTTAAGAATGGAGTACGCAGTAGGTTCATTGTGAATGATGTAAAGCACCGTGTCTAATGTAGCAGCGACAACTGATGGCCCAAATAAAGCAGGGTTCTCGAGAATTTTATTCAAACCTCCTAAAAGTGGTGAATCAAAAAGATTCCTCATTCGATCGCCACCATCTGACTGCACAAGTTGGGAAACCAACCTAAGTAGTTTCCGTAGGAAATTGACTTGCCTGAGAGTGATTTTGTAATAAACAATTGTATCTTTAGGTGGGCCACCACCAAACTCAGGATTATTCAATGCAAAATCAATTTCATAATTGATTGTGGAGATAAGGAGCCTGAAACCATCCTGAGATATGAAGTCCATTATGGAATCTGGACTTGAATGCAAGAAAACTGCAATGGTATTCACAGCAGCAGAGCATGGCCAGCGATGAGTGGTCTTTATGTCCAAAAAGGACATCAAATCACCAAGAAGACCACCCGCTGCCAATCTAGGAATCAATTGTTTGGAGTCGGCAAGATTTCCCAACAACGTAAAGACGTGAAGAAACCCCTTTTCAAAGCAGTCCTTGGAATCATCCCTGACTTGTTTGTTCATATGCCTCAATAGCTGATATAACATACCGTGACTCACATTTGCACCGAGGTTCCTCACTAGCTCGTTTCCCCAGATCCGACGCATTGAAATACATTCCAAAGCCCGAATGGAGCTTAGAAAGATTTCGTTCGATACAAGTGCAGAGTTCTCAGGAGCGATGAGATCCACAAGGAAATTGAAAATGTATGGTTCTGCTTCAAAAAGATTTGAAGATGTGACATCATGTGAGCACATGGAACACACAAATGCCACAGCAGCACATTTGATGCGAAGTAATTTTGATCTAAGCTCAAAGGCTTCATGCGACCTAGAATTGAAAGCCTTGGAGTTGAGGGCAGCTAAACTAAACCCAAACCAGGTATCTGCTGGTAAAGTTTCCGAAGCCTTACTGTAGATGTTTTCAATCGACTGTCTTCTGACAACATCCTCCGATAAAGAGAAAATTGCGACACCATCTTTATCTGGAGACTGCTTTGTTGCTGTGTGCTGTTTTTTAGAAGACTTCTTCGATTCCTTTTTTTCAACTTTCTCTGAATGCCTAACGCAGTAATAATGGTAGTTTAGCGACTTCCATTTGGATGGATATACTTTTTTTGCATCAAGAGTATCGATCAAGCTGTAATGATCGCTTCTTAACTGAGTGTTTGGATCCTCGGGAGAGTCCTGCAGTTTTTGCATAAAACCAGTGGGGACCTGTGGAGGATAAGACCTGGCAATTTGCATAACTTGATTGCGAACCGCCTTCGGTGCTGCGTATTTCTTGCTTTGGCTAGACTGAATATATCTCTCTCCGAGACATACGGCGACTTCCAAAGCAGCCAATCTGACATCAACTGTTGGGGAAAGAATCAACTGGTAAATACGTTCAGAGCTCGAATAGATGTTCTTGTTCGAGCAGTGCTCCAAGAGCATTGCAGAGAATTTGAGGCAAGCAACAACAAGTTCAGCATCTTCTGGAGCCATTTGCACCAATCTTGGATCAGCCTGGTTTAGGCCATATCTCCCAATCTGAGACTCAAAAATATCATCAAATAGGTTCAAAAGCTTGATCCAATTAAACAAGTCTCCTCGTGGCCGATCCCATTTGAGATTTTTTGATAGTCTGTCTGCGATTAGAGAATGATCTAAAGAGCAAACCTCGTCAATGAAGGCCATCAAGGGCTTTTCGGTCTCCTGTCTGATCAAATGAGATCTCTTGGATATAATCATTTTCGGAAATCAGAAAAGGACAATGTGCCAAATGCGACAGCCTTATTTCGAACTTATCCTTGAAATATCTGAAAAAAAAAAAAAAAAATGAAGATGGATATCAAATAGTAATGACTATCGTGGAAAGGGTAAAAGTACGCAGTGCGTAGAGAGGCATAAGAACGGCAAATGTGTGAGTGCGGGGATGTAAAGGTTTTGCTGCTGCACTGCGAAGGAGAAAGCAAAAGCCAAACGCTTTTCATGTACAGTAGTTTGTTAACTGTGCGCGATCTTCTTGCGATACAGTACTTGTAAAAAGTACAGTCGTTTTTTGATAACACGATGGCTCCCGGTGAAACTAAGCAGTCTATGCTCCCTCCAATTAATGTCATTTTCAAATACCTCCAGCAACAATCTATTATTAACATATGGCTTTTTGAGCAAACACATCTGATCATACAGGGAAAACTTCGTGGGTTCGATGAGTTCATGAATGTTGTCATTGAGGAAGCTGTTGAAATTTCTACAAAAGATGGGACTAAAGAGAACCTAGGGCGAATTTTGCTCAAAGGGGACAACATTTCATTGATTTCATCTTTGGATGCTTGAAAAAGACTCACCCTACCTGTTCTTTTGTTCTCTTTACCAAATCTCTCATCAATCGTATGGAGAGTGTCCCATCTACTTGCATGCTTACTTGTGAAGCTTAGCTCACAGCGGAATTCCCTACTTGAGATCTTTTGATGTCAATCTCAGTCTGTATATTAATGTATTATATTTAATGGCGTATCTTCGTCGGCATTTGAATCCTTTTTTGTATTTGTTTAACACTGAGGACCGATAAATTCAACCCCTATTTATTCGCAGAAACAGGAGCTCTCTGGGTATTAATTTTCTGAGGCTTATCTTTTTAAAGTCTCTTCCCGTTTGCAGTCACGTCGTATGTCAAAGCTCACTTTCTTCTTCTTCTTGGGAGACTGTTCATTTTCACTAGAGCTAGCGGTGTCAAAGTCCGAGAGATTATCCTTAAGGTGTCTTAATTTCACCCGCCGCTCTCTTTCTTCTCTTATTGTTTCCTTTCTATAAGCACTGATCTGCTCCTGTCGGAGGCTTGCATTATTATCTTTTTGAGTTGGGGTCTTTTTCTTAACAGGAACTTCGTCAGTAAAGTCTTTTTCATCTAAAAGACATTGGGAAGATGATGCTTTTTCCTGACCTGGCATGGCCCAATTCACAAAATGTGGGATCCGTTGGATTACTCGTGTCTTCGATCATGTGACTAGCTGCAAACGATCCTTCTCAAACATAAAAGCCTTTTTTTTTTTTTTTTTTATTCGAACATTCTTGATCCATTGCTTTTTTTGCTATGGGCTAATAATCGTCGTAAAATCGACTAAGATCAAGATCTGTATAGTACTTTCAGTTCAAAGATGTTTGGTCAGGCTATCGGTAATTTCTATGCGCCACCCTGCTGGGAAGTACTTCGGTAGTACATGATGAAAGACTAACTTAGCAGTGATTAATTTAAATTTTTTAAAAATAAAAGATAGCGGAACTTTTGTTCGATTTTTTGACGTTGTTTATAATAAGACTCATCGAATCACCAATTTATACCTACACCACCTGTAGAAACACCTGTACACACGCTATTCACGACGCGTATGAGCATTTACCGTGCTTGATATCTTGTTAGCATGAACAACGGCGGAGGAAACAGGCCAGGCCAACAAGGGAACACAAATACAGGACCACCTCTGCCCGGAAGATCTGGGCAGCCACCTCCACCGAGAGGATTTTCTGGTGGCTCGTATTCTCAATATCAAAGCAACGGATCCAGACCGCACCAAGCTATTCCTTACAGTCACGAAGAGGAAGAAGAAATACAGCAGAAACTAAATAAAGTTCTTGGGCCTGAATATGTTAGTTTCAGACCGGGAGGCAATGGAGGAAATGTCTCATACATCGAAGGATGGAAAGCTCTTAACCTTGCAAATGACATATTTGGTTTCAATGGCTGGAGTTCTGAACTTATTGGAGTTCAGGTTGATTTCCTTGATGTCATGCCCAATAGGAAGGTAAATCTAGGGCTTTCGGTTGTTGTAAGAATTACTATCAAAGACGGAACCTTTCATGAAGATTTTGGATATGGATTCATCGAGAACGCGAAGAGTAAAGCGACCGCTTTTGAGAAATGCAAAAAAGAAGCATATACAGATGGCTTGAAGCGATGCTTAAGGTGTTTTGGAAATGTTTTGGGTAATTGCCTTTACGATAAAACCATAATTGCAAAGATGCAAAAAGTTAAACAACCTCCAAGAGAACTTGAACATGGTGACTTCCATAGAGACCCACTTGTATTGAATCGCGAGCTAGAGAAAGAGAAGAAAGCTGCGGTTAAACGAGAAGCTGAAATGAAAGCAATAGCTCCTCCCCCTCCTCCTCCAGAATCAATACAAGCTGAATCGGCTGCCCGAAAAAATGATGCGAATGGACCGGGTTCGAATACCAACACAGATAATGCACGAGGTCCGCAAGTGATAAATAATATTGATTTGGGAGATTTTGATGACCTGTTTCAATTTAGTGATGACATCCCAGGCGAAGAGCTTAACGATCGATTGGATGAGTACGAAGTCGAACTCCTAAAGAACAAAGAAAACGAGCAAAAAGCCTCTGATGAGCCACAACTCAAGTCCGAAACACCCCAGCCGACACCATCTCAGGTTTTCTTTACAAGCTCCAAAAAGGCGCTAGATATTCAAAATGTGTCTGATCAGAGCAACGTTCCAGTGTATGATCATAAATTCGTGTCCAATAATCTTCGTCGTACAATAGATCCATCGAAGTCTACAAAAGTACGTCGGTCAAATGTCCCCTCCGCATTACCGGGAAGCCAAAGTCTGGTAACGACCCCGAGCCCTGCCTCTGGCAAACGTCCTCTAGGGCTACCCTCTTCGCAACGCAATCAATTTAAAAGACCACATATGGAAAATAACGAGAAGGAAAGTCCTGGAAATGATACGCCCGGTAAATAGTCAAACTTATCACTTGCTTGCCCTAAAATTTAGGGCCTGCATTTTCGAGAAGAGAATCGTAAACTAGTAGATCCCCCACTTTAAGCGAATGGAGATAAATTCTGGTGCGCTCATGTCGTATGAAGCTGGCGAGTATGCGCGCCATGGGTCCTAATGTCTCAATCAGCTGTTGAGACATGAGTCGTTTTTCCTCATCCATAGATGCTCTTACGGACAAGCTTGGTCCATTCAACGATATTCCGGAGAACTATGATACTTCGTTAGGGAAGACTGCATTGGCAGATGCTAAAGTCTTGGTGATCGGTGCTGGTGGCCTTGGATGTGAGATTCTCAAGAATCTTGCTCTTACAGGATTCAAACAGATTGATGTAATTGATATGGATACGATAGATGTCTCGAACCTCAATCGGCAGTTTCTATTCAGAGCCTCTGACATCGGAAAGCCCAAATCAACCACAGCAGCAGAGTTTGTGAAATCACGAATGAGAGACCCTAATCTCCGAGTTCAGCCGCATTTCTGCAAGATCCAAGATAAAGACATCGAGTTTTACAAACAATTCACTGTGGTCATCTGTGGTCTTGACAATATTCAAGCTAGACGGTGGATCAATGCATTGCTCGTGGGTATGGTCGATGCCGATCTTAATAATCTAATACCGCTTATTGATGGGGGAACTGAGGGGTTCCGGGGACAAGCAAGGGTCATACTACCTACTCTCAACTCATGCTTTGAATGCTCTCTTGACATGATATCACCTAAAGTGACATATCCAGTTTGCACCATTGCCAACACCCCTCGATTGCCAGAACATTGCATTGAGTGGGCGAGCCAACTAGAATGGCCCCGTCGGTTTCCAGGAAAGAAGTTTGATGCGGATTCGCCCGAAGACGTCAAACTAATGTACCTGTTGTCTCTAGAAAGGGCGGAAGAATTCAACATAGAAAACGTGACAGAACAACTTACCTTGGGAGTTGTGAAAAATATCATTCCAGCTATCTCTTCTACTAACGCAATTATAGCAGCAGCATGCTGCAATGAGGCTTTTAAGATTGTGATTGGGACTTATCCAATCCTAGACAATTATATGATGTATTCTGGTGATGATTCTATCTTCACTTATACCTACGCGCATGCAAAGAAACCAAGCTGCTCCGTTTGTGGCCTGAATATTAAACACATAACGGCAGAGAAGTGGTGGACACTTCAAGACCTTATAGATCATTTGGCAGACAGACAAGATTTCATGCTTCAAGCTCCATCTCTTTCAACCGCTAGGACCAATTTATACATGCAGAAGCCAGCTTCTCTTGAGCAACAAACAAGACCGAACCTTCAAAGAAGATTAAAGGATCTTGTCTCAGACAACGAAGAAGTTCTTATCACAGACTCAAGTCTTCCTTTGGCGTTGAAGCTATTCATTGACAAGTTTATTGGATCGGAATTCGAGCCTACAGGTATTCTATTGCTGCTGAAATAGTACATTCCGCAAGCATCAGCATTTACAGGAGAATTTATCAGGATATCTATATACAAAATGAATATTTCTAAGAGAATCTTTTCATTTCATCAACAACCATTCGGTTGAATTCTGAAATATTATCTAAGTAGATATGGTGGCCAGCATTAGGGATGACAATGACACTGCTTTTATCAGAATGACCTGATACTCTGTTTAATATGTCAGAACACATTTTACCACCTGTACGATCCATCCAGTCCTCTTCACCGTAGCACCACAAGACATCGCATTGCAACTTGTGCACGCCCCGTTCGATTAATGGATGGCGTGCATCAGCTCCAGGCGCCAACATATAATTGAGCATATACTCCCCAGATCCAGGAGCTTGGAAAATACCATAGGAATATTTGTGGAGAAGGTCTGCCTCCTGTGAATCCAAATTTGCAAATCTTCTCGATGACCACATACTCACAAGTTTAGAGCCTAATGGTCCAGCATTTCGTACTAGCGAGAACGGGGAAATGTTTTGTTCCCATAGCTTAGCAAAGTAACTTGGTACAGGAACTTTAGTTCTATGTTTTATGACGGCGCCTGGAGAGACCATAAGCAATTTTTTGCAAAATGATGGTCTCTTATTTATAGCATAAGATGCCATAAGATATGCCCCCATCAGGTGTCCTAGTACAAGATTTTTTTCGGGAGTTTCAGTCAAATGACGAAGCTCAAGCCACTCCAGAAATGGGTCGTGGAACCATTCTTCAACCCCATTTATGTCACCTTTCTTGGGCTCGAACTTTGGCCTCAGTGAGCACCCATAACCCACAAGATCAACAGCATGAATAACCCAATTATCCATAGAAGAGATTTTTTCAAAGTTTTTCAACCAGTATCCAAGTCCACCGCCATACCCATGAACCATAATGAGGTGGTTTGCATTTCGATATAACTCTGATTGCTCATACAGGGATTTGTTGTGGAAAGCAGGAGGGTATATAGCAAACTCATTGACTTGAAGACCATTCAGAAGTTTAGTTTGGATCAGGCGACCAAGCCTTCCAGACAGATCGGCTTCGGGGTAAAAAGGCAATGTTGCTAACAAATCATGTTGGAATTTGATTGGGTTATTCCGAAAGGCATAGTCTGCAACAGACTTTTTTATAGATAAAGGGAACTGGCTCAGGAATAACTTTTTTAGAGGCACAGAAGTTGGATGTGTTGATCTCTTATATTTACATGTATGCTGGTGAGTCTTGGGCAGAGAAGGCCACTCCGATGAGATGGACGAGCTGGATATATTTAATGAGCTAGGTGACAAATGAAAGCGTCTCAAAACACAGAGCGACATTGCTCACTTTGCAAAGCCATAGATGATGCCTGTAATCAATCTAAGACAACGTCTCACGAATGCATTGAAAATTCATAACCAGGAAGTTTTGTATATGCAGGTCAAACTAAAAGTTAACTAACTAGTTTTTTGTCTTGTTTTTTGCGGGGTCAGGCTGGAGATCTATGGTCACTTGAGAAGAAAAAAAATAGCAAATAAGCTTAATTTGATTGAGAACAATCACTCTTCATTGTAAATCATGGTTTTTATCTTTTTCTTTTTTTTTTTTTTTTTTATTCTTATTTCATATTATTTTATTTTTTTTTTTTCTACTTCTTTTTGCTACTTTCTTGTCAGAAATAAAAAAGGAACACAAAAAGAAACAAAAAAAGTTTGTTTTCCCTTAATTACAAGTTAAAAAAAATAAGAAGAAGGGGGGGGAAATAATTGTTTAAAAAAAGTATACATTTTATGAATATTCAATGTGGACTAGAGGTCTGTTTTATTAAAGACCAGTTTCCTTTGACGGTGTAACAGTGCTTTAACAGGCTCATGTAGAGCGGATCTCGATTTACGATATGCAAGCCGTGTGTACTCACGCTTAATGTGACCAAGAATTCGCAAATGGAACCGTAATCGGATGACCTTAAGTCCGGTGCACATTGTTGTTGTTCGGCAAACTCTCTTCAAAGGATTGTACTGGTTTGAACCTGTTTCTGCAAAAGCTTTCTCATTCTCGCCCCACAAGTGGTGAGTTCAAAACCCTGGACCCTATTGTGCGCGAGTTTTGCCCGAGAACCTGATGCAGCAGATTCGTGCAGGGGCTGGTGAAAATCAGAACTTTTAACCGTTTTGCAGGAGGAAAAAAGCCGTCTCATTTCCACTAGTAAAGGTCAGTGGAAAGAAGCATAGTCTTTTTGATTCATTAGCTGGTAACTACATTACGAATCATTAGCGATGAGAGTACAAAGTAGAAAAAGATTTGAAGAGTGATGGGGCACAATAAATAAGGGCTGTGTACAAAATAGAACCATAAAGTGCAATCTTTCTAGACCAACCTTGATTTTCCTCAAATTACCCAATCAGCATACCCAATGGCTATTGTTGCAGGCAATAGCATGTGTCCGGGTGGTTAGGGACAAGTGTTTATGGAGGACAGATTTGCAGATTCTTTTTATAACATGAAGGAAAGGCGAAAGAAACTTTAAAAAGAAAATCTATTCAATTCAATGCATAGATGAGATTTTAATTCAACTCAGCCAATTAATGGTGATTCTTTTGCTGCAGGCGCGAGAGCCGATTGTCGGCTCAAAATTATCTGATCAATCTTTGCAGGATTTATGCACGGCATCTTGAGAAAATTGGTTTGCATCGTAAATGCCGGTCCCTGGAAGGCCCATGGCTGCATCTGCCCGTACACACCTTTTTGTATAAATATTTGCTCAAGAGTCAATTTTTTTACCTTTTTTTCTTCAGCCTGTTCTTTGATCTTTAGGGGAGGATCAAGTTGAATCTTAATTGTGAACGTCTGTGAAATCTTGCATCTAGGCGCAGAGTGATACAGGACGCTTTATATTTTACCATGAGAAATCTTTATCTAATTTTATTCTGTGCCCTTGTTTCGCTTGTATCAGCTGAAACTCACACTTGGTACTTTGAAACTACCTGGGTTAATGCCAACCCAGACGGTAACCACGAAAGACCGGTGATCGGGTTCAACGGGTCCTGGCCTTTACCAACCTTGCGTGTGAAGACTGGTGACCGTGTTCAGCTTTACTTGAGAAATGGCTTTGACGACAGAAACACTACTTTACATTTCCATGGCTTGTTCCAGAACGGAACAAACCAAATGGATGGCCCTGAGATGGTGACGCAGTGCCCAATTCCTCCTGGGGAAACATTTCTTTACAATTTCACTGTGGATGGCCAAGTTGGTACTTACTGGTACCACTCCCACACCACCGGTCAGTACGGTGATGGTATGAGAGCACCATTTATAATTGAAGAGAAAAAGAAACTGGACTACCCATTTGACTTTGACGAGGAAGTCGTTTTGCCTATCGGTGAGTGGTACCACAAGACTGCTGATGAAATTATCCCAACCTTCTTGAACCGTTACAACCCTACTGGTGCTGAGCCTATTCCCCAGAATCTTTTGTTCAATGATACAAGAAACAACACCTGGAAGGTTGAGCCTAATAAGACTTACTTTGTCAGAATTGTCAATGTTGGTGGGTTTGTCTCCCAGTATTTGTACATGGAGGATCATGAGTTTGAAGTGGTGGAAGTGGATGGCATTTACGTTGAAAAGAACACAACTGAAATGCTTTATGTGACAGTCTCACAGCGTTATGGTGTTTTGATTAAGACCAAGTCTGATGCTTCCAAGAATTACGCTTTCATGAACAAGTTTGATGATACTATGTTGGATGTCATTCCAGATGATCTTCTTTTGAATTCCACAAATTCCATTCAATACACCGACGATGATTCTATGCCTGATCAGTACTATGTCGATAGTTTGGATGACATTCTTGATGACTTTTATCTCACTCCTTTGGATAAAGAGCCATGCTTAGATGATGCTGATCATACGATTACTGTTGATGTTGCCATGGACAATTTGGGCGATGGTGTTAACTATGCTTTCTTCCAAAACGTCACCTATACTCATCCTAATGTTCCTGTGATTGGAACAGCTTTGTCTGCTGGTGAGTTTGCCACAAATTCTTACATTTATGGCAACACCAATGCTTTTGTTCTCGAAAAAGACGAAATTGTTGACATTGTTCTCAACAATCACGATGATGGTACTCATCCTTTCCATTTACATGGACACGTTTTCCAGCTCATTGTTAGAGGCCCTGAATATGATGAGGTAACTAACTATGACCCAAGCAACCATACCGATTTCCCTGAATATCCAATGAAAAGAGATGTGGTCTATGTTAGAGGTAACTCTAACATTGTTCTCAGATTTAAAGCTGACAATCCAGGTGTTTGGTTTTTCCATTGCCACATTGAGTGGCACTTGGAGCAGGGATTGGCTTTGGTTTTGATCGAAGCACCAGAAGAAATGCAAAAAACTGAAAGTCAACAGCTTAATGACAACTTTAAAGATATTTGCACCAAAGCTGGTGTCAACTACACAGGAAATGCTGCAGGTAATAAGGTTGACTTTATGGATTTGAGTGGTGTGAATGTTCAACACAAAGCTCTTCCTAGTGGATTCACAGCAAAGGGTTATGTTGCTATGGTCTTTTCTTGTATTGCCGGATTCTTGGGTATTGCAGCCATTACCATATATGGTTTGGCCGACATAAAGAACATGGAGTCACACGTGGCACAAGATTTGGATATTCCCCTTCAAGATGAAGAGGATGAAATACGTGCTGATGTTATAGAAGGTACATCTTCTGAACACAGCAAATAAACTTGATTGAAGGAGGTTGGCGCTTTCGATGGAATTGGTCAAATTGGGCTCGTTTTGCCATGTGTCAAGATTTGTGGGTGTGTCTGTGAATTTTCATGACAAGTCAGCAAAACAAGTTTTAAAACCGCTCCGATTTATTTTATTCCACGCTTGCCTAATCCACTTCCCTTCCCCTTTACGATTTTAGAACGGCTCGACTATTTTTCCTTTTTTATAACAATTTTTGCAAGGTTCCCCCACCTTCCAATTCCCCCCACCTTTCCTACTTAAACATATAAATATGGATATACGCTTATTTTAAGTAAACTAAAAGAGATTGTAATAACTTTATCTTAGTTAACTATATAACTATAGTGCCCAAAAAATGCGATAACCAACTCGGATCTGATCAGCAGAATGAAACACCCGTACACCACTGATCGATAAATAACGCCGTATTCTAATACCTTCAATTGTGTGCCATGTTTGACGCTGTTTATGTTGCTGACTCTTCGAACAATTTGGTGTTTGAATACCTTGCTCAGCTGTATTCTCCTCATTTTAAACTGCTCATAACGACGATCTTGTCTGAACAACAGTCGGGGGCAAGTGACATTGAAGATGCCAAAGCGTTCTCTTTAATACACGTTAACGACGATTTCTTCGTTTGTTCAAGACAAGAGAATGAGCTAATATTTTTTATACTATGCCTGACATTGGCAATAAAGCAGTCAAACCCTCTTCTTCCTTTTGTATTCATCAATCGCTTCATCGAAGTCTTGAAAGAATACTTCGGGACTCCATTAACCCCCACGAAATTTGATGCTAATAACGATACACTCACACTACTTCTTAGAGAAATGATTGAAGAGGGTCTTCCGAATATTACTGATACGAACAATCTCCGAGATTTGGTCCTGATCAAGAGCTTTTTGAGTAAGATATTGAGGACAGCCAATGAAACAGCTTCAGCAGCTAGTAACAAGTCATTTGCTTCACTTTCCCAATTGACCTTAAGTCAAGGCAATGGAAGTAGTTCTCATAACGTCGATAAGGAAACTGCACCTTGGAGAAGAGCCAATGTTAAGTACACAAATAACGAAATGTTTGTGGATGTTTTAGAACAGGTCAACGTTATACTAAGGCCGAAAAGAACTAAGGCAGGTGCCGAACTCCTATCTATTCAAAATTTTGATTCTGCATTTTATTCGAGCTCACTGGTTCCATCTTCGTCGACCAAATTAATTCCTATTACTGGCAATATAACGGGCCAGCTAGACTTGCTTTCTCACCTCTCTGGATCCCCGTCTCTCCAAATAAATCTCAACCTGGTCGCTTCTCAGTTGGAGAATACCCAGTTTCATCGCTGCGTGAACTCTTCTAATTGGCAGCGTTCTCGAAATTGTCTTACATTCATACCTCCTGATGGACACTCCACTTTAATGACATACGAAATTGACTTGAACACCCAAACTCAGAAAAATGCATTGAACATGCTTGGTCTCTTTGAATTTGATTTGAAGGATCACTTGGGTATCAATCAGAACGAGTTCGAAGCTAGAATCTTAATCCTGAAGTCTCATGGTATTCAAAAAATAGATAAATTGCAGCTTGACATCTTCACACAAGAAAGGCACACATCCGAATTCAGTGAAGAAGCTTCAAATAGTAATGAAGAAGAAAATGTGATAGTGGATTCAATCAAATCTATCAAAGTGACTCATGGTGACTTCAGATACAAAGGCGATGGTAAAGCTGAATGGATCTTGAAAGATCTTGCAGCTGGCACCCAGCCTGTTCTTAGAGCCAGTGTTCTTGTGAAAGGTAACAAAACTGACTTTGAAGATAGGTCTTCAGCAGCATCGTTAAGCGAGAGCCAGCCCGATGATACAAGCAATTCTCCTATTTCGGCACAGAAACTTGCATGTGCTCCAATTGCGTACAACGCATCTTTTATTTATAAGGGCGGAGTTCCAAGTGGACTTAAGGTCGAGAGCTTGAAAGTTGTGAGTAACAAGGGTATGGGTGAGAACGTAAAGCCTTACAAAGGTGTGAAATACACCACAACTACAGGTAATTACGCTATTAGAACTCAATAATAAAATCTGCAGCATATAGTATCATTCAAAGATTCTTTTTTTATTTAGGTCTCATACTTATTTGAGTTTCATTAGATTCTTCCTGAGAAGGAGCATTAGCTTAGTAGTCAGTTGTTTTTCTTGCTTTCCTTCAATCTCTTCTTCTCGGCATTTTTGATTAACACATGGCCGATGAAAGAGCCGACAGCAAGAACGGCTAATAATAGCAAGACCAAGGGCAATTTGATTGCATAGTCTCTAGGCAAGAAGAAGCTTTGGATCACGTTATTATCATCAATGAATGGGAGCAAAAACACCCAGGCGGTGTAGTAAACGAAAACACCAGTAGCCACAGCAAGCATCGCCAAGCCAATAAGTTTATCGCAAGCCTAGTTATTAGTATATCGAGTGACTTTAGGTAATTGCAAGCAAAGTATCATTTTACATACCATTGTATACGTATGGGATGTTGTTAAACAAATGTGTCCTTCCGTGTCCTTTTGGAAACCTTTACCTCTCAGCTACGTGGAGGCGCGACACGCCCTCTCGATCTGTGCATTGAAGCGAAACTGCGATCTTGACATGTTCATAGTGAACTGCGGAATCAAGTTGGCTTCTCGTTTAAATTCTTCTCCCAGAATTGCTACTACTTGTAGTTTAATGCTTTCTGGATTTGGCAATAGAGGAAAGCTTTAAACTTCTTAAAACGCTCCGTCACCGGCCCACTGTAGACAAGAATATGAGAGCATATGAGTCAACAGAACTTGCAATGAATGAATGAATGAATGAATGATTAAACTAGACAATTTTTTTTATATTTTTTTTATTTTTATTTTTATTTTTATTTTTTTGGCCTGTTCTATAGATGATGGGAAGGCCGATTTGCACTGATAGTGAACGTATCCATTTCCACCTACTACTTTTAGTCGCACTCGCACTCGCACTCGCACACTTTTTGTACGAGATCACTTCTTGGCGAGATTCGTCATGTTCAATAAACTAAAACTGCGCAAGGCTCCCTTATCATTGTCCTCGGTCAGTAACGCTATCAAAAATGCGGGGTCTTCTGATCTCTCCCCCCGTGATATAAAGCCGAAAGAGCTAAAAGTTGCTTCAGCTGATCAATGGGGTATTCCCCCAGATTCCGTCGTGGCCATGGACTACGATCCTGTTCAGTCCCTTCTTGCAGTTTGTACAAAGGACAATGCTGTTCGTGTGTACGGCCAGCTGTCGGTAGAAGTTGTCTTTGAGTTCAAAACATCCAGTCACATCGCATTCCTTAAGTTCGTTAAAGGTGTATACTTAGTCAGTGTTCAGACATCTGGTACGTTAACGGTTTTGTCACTCCATTCAAAAACTATCTTGGCAAACTACACCTGTCCTGGTTCTGTGACCGCAGTCGACGCAGACCCTAGTATGGATTGGTTAGTTATTGGATTGAACAATGGTAATGTTCTCTTCTATGACGTTGATCGATTCTCACTCACCCCATTAAGGATTGACAATCTTCAAAAGAGAGTTCTCCCTAAACATAAGTTGTCTCCTGTTATAGGAATCGAATGGCATCCAAGAGACATCGGAACAATATTAGTTACTTACGACTATTGTGCGATTCAATACTCCCTTACCGCGGGTTTAATAAAAAATTCATACGTCTATTCCCTCACAAAAGGGTGCAGAGGATTTGAGTACTCTAAGGTTATTGAAGAAGGTGGCAAAAAGAAGCTTTTTGGTTCCACCAAAGAGATTATTCCAAGAGTCGTGGAATCGCATTGGCATCCCAACGGTCTCCACATAGTGACTGTTCATAGAGATGGCTCTTTAGTCTTCTGGGATGTAGCAACAGCTACTCTAATTGAAGCTCGTACAACCAAGATATGCGGTCTTCACCAATCTGGAGATCCATCTGACTTGATAATTGACGAAGCACCAATAGAGATCCATGCCAAATGGATCGCTTCCCAAGATCCCGAGGTTACCCAATTGATCATAAGTGGAGCATCTAGGTTCCAGCCAGATGTTCTCGATGTTCTTGATTTCGGTATGACCCTTAAGTACAGTATGACATCCTACGAGAAACAAACAGAATTCTATAGGAAGCCTCAATATGGTCAGAAGAAAGTGGCTTTTCAATTTAACAGGAGATCCCAAGAGGCTGGGCCAAGTGAGACGATTCAGACTTTGCTTCCTATTCCTGCTGACGGACAACCATACTTTGGGGGCTGCCATAACCCATCAGGGTTCTTAGCTATTTCGAATATGGGCGCTTTGTACCATGCCGATTATAGCAATCACGGGATTGACCACAGGCTGCCAAAACATGCTGTGCTTCCACCCTCTATATCCTTAATTTGCCCTCCTTTGACATATTTTTCTGTTATTTATGTTAAACGCCAGGATTGGTACAGCATTTTGTCCAATAGAAAAAATCAACTGGGAAGTGAAGAGTTTTTGGTGGTTTCAGGCGGTGCAACTGTCAACAAAAAGCATCCAAAGGCCATTGGCTTCGACGAAAGTTACCATAAAATAGCTGTAAGTGGTCATGAAAATGGAAGCATAAGATTACTGGATGTTACGGGAAACGAGTTCCATGACCAAAAAGAGCATATTCTGATCGAGCTCAAAGACACAGTCTTTGATGGCCATTCCCTGAGCTCTTACCGGGTCGAAAATGTCTCTTGCAGTATTGAAAGTAGGTCTGTCGCAGTTGGTGTTGCGAACGGCAATGTGGTATTTTGCAAATTGACTAAATTGGGTCACTATCCATTGGAAAAGCGTTCAGAAAATTCTGGGTATGAGAACTGTCCAACATTACATGAAAATGGTGACACCAAGATCGTTAGTATTCGCGATAGAGTTCTGGGACCGATGTCACATCTGGGCGTGCTCCCAGATAGCATGTTGCTGCTTCCGGGAAGAGACAAAATTTCAGCTTTGAAGTTCTGTAATCCGGGATTTGCAGCGGTTGCATACAAATCGGGAAGACTTGTCGTATGTGATATTTCTAGGGGCCCAGCGGTCATTTTCAATGAACAGAGTTTGAGAAGATTTGTTCCTTCTGCTTCAGATGGCTGTTATGCTACTACTATTGAATTTGGTATAATGGAGTACGGTCAAGATGGGTATTCATCTCTTTTGATGTTTGTGGGAACTAATCTGGGAGGAAATTTACTCACCTTCAAAATTGTTCCTTTACCAAGTGGGGGATTTGAAGTCAGCTTTGTTGAAAAGAGTATTGGACTTATTTATCGAAATGCCCAGCAAGAGGGTGAAAATCCTGGCTTAGAGAAAATCATTCCAATTAATAGTTCCACCGGGGAACTGGCTGTTGCATCTCTTGAGACGTTCCTGAAATTAAGCCAAGGTATAACTATTCCTGGATTGATTGTGACGCTTGCAAAGAAGGACATCAGAATATTGAAAACAGCAAAACAAAAATTGGCGCACAAGGTCGTTGATGATGAATGCATCGCAAGTCAAGTGGTCAATTTCCGCAACAAGGGGGTAGCAGTTGCATCACTCACAAAGTCAGGCTTTGTGAAGCTCTTTTCGCTACCATCTCTAGGAGATATAGCGGACCTAAAGCTTCCGGTGGATCTTTACAAAAAAATGAAGAGGTCCATAGATGCGAATCTATCTACTGGGAGTATCATGCTACCAAGCGGTGACATCATATTTAAGCTTAACACATCTGAAATGATAGACTTGATTACCTACGATGAAGGGGTTAAATCGAACAAACAGAACACAGAAGCGGTCTCAGATCTCTTGTTTAATGAGAATGCAATTGTTCCTCCTCGTCCTGCTGCCGGTACCCTTTCTTGGGCTAAAGGTCAAACGACTTATGTTTCTAACAAGGATCTTACTCTTCTTATATGTGGTCCCAACAGAAAGCCTGCCAAACACCCAGAGAGTAATCTCGCCTACAATATAAGTCCTGAAGGTAATCCTGGACAAGCTTATGGTGCTCCAAGCGCTCAAAAAGCAGGCCGCGATGGGTATGCGGAGCCAGTCCGCAGAGCCCAAAAGAGCAATCCATATGCATTTGGTACTCTGGGAATCATGCGAAGTGTCAAAGATGGAATCGATAATGCGGAGAGCAGTTTCAACGATTTTGCTAGTGGTATGTCTGAGTCACTTGCCGAAAGTACTGAGGGAACCAAGAATTCCTTCTATAGCCTGGCTTTGAAGTCGAAGCTCGGCATTTAAGATGCCTATACGCGCAAATGTAATTGCGAAGAGATATTAAAGGATATGGTGAAATGATAATAAATAAATTGTATATGGTTAAAGATAGCTCAAAATACATAAGTGCTCGTCAGTCAAGCATGTAGATATGTTGCCAAAATACTGCACACTATTTGCAGCAGATACATAATCTGGACCTAAACATCGAGGGCCTGCGTCTGATTGAGATCTAAACTCGTTTCGTACGGAAGAAAATCAAAAATGAATGAAACCATTCTTTCCCAGCAAGACTCTGGCCAGCCACTTTATACTAGCGATGTAAAGAATCAGTTAGATATCATCGAAACACAAACCAAACAGACGAACATTGATCTTGAACAATTATTTGAGCGCCTGAAAAGTAACAATAAGTACTTGAATAAAGTTCTTGAAGATATTGCAAACTACTCTAAGCAGGTCACTAAAAAAGGTAACGCAACAAAAGATGACATGATTAAAGTTCTAGACCAAATAAGTCGAATTGAGAATAGCACCAAAAACATATTAGAGGAATCGAAAGACGAGGTCATATCAACACTCCTCAATTATATAAGAGAGACTGAAGAGAATAATCTGCAACAACGGCGAGAATTTGTGAAGTCAATTGGGGACACAAGACTTCTCTCGCTGCAGAATTCAAAAATTTTAGAAACCTTGGAACACGTTCTTCAGAATACTGAATCCACACAGAGTAAGGAAGCCTTGAAGGACGGCCAAACGCCTCTTGCTAGTGGTGATGCGACCAAGGAAACTGATCTAGAGAGCAAGTACAAAATTCTTTGTCTTCAGTATGACGAGAAATTGAAGAACTTCCATGCTTTGGAAGAAAAATTCTGCATGCTACTGGAAAACTTCAAATCTTTAAAAAGTGAGGTCTCTCAATTAAATGTTGACAGATACGGAAAATTGCAGCAGCTTCATAATGACAAATTGGGCTCACTACAGAATCATCCCACCACTTTCAACAGCAAACGCATCAGTAGTGTGCCTACTAAAGCACATATCCATAAGTGACTTTTTTATTTATCCCCAAGATTTCCTATATACAGATTGAAGTGTTTTCGGTGATGGTTTCTTTTCCATCCATGTATGGTCTAAGAACCTCAGGTATCAAGATACTTTTGGTCTTAGCGTCATAATTTTGTTCAATAAGCGCAACAATGACCCTCGGAACGGCCATCGCAGTACCATTGAGTGTATGAACAAATTCCGTTTTTTCATGGGGGCGTGGTCTAAAGCGAATGCCGAGTCGTCTGCTTTGGTAATCTCCACAATTGGAGCAACTTGTCAATTCTCCCCAGCTTTTTCTGCCTGGCATCCAGGCTTCGCAGTCAAACTTCTTCATTGCTGGAGCACCTAAGTCTAAAGTTGGCATGTTAAGCATTCGGGCCTTAATGCCCAAATCCTTGATTATTGAAGCTTGAAAGTCGCGTAAGTTGTCTAATTCAGCGGCAGACTTCTCAGGCGTCGTGAAGTGAAAAAGCTCAACTTTTGTGAATTCATGTACGCGGTAAAGACCCCCGCTATCTCTTCCATTGGCACCTGCTTCAGCACGATATGATCGAGATACACCAACGTATTTAACAGGCCATTGTTTTGGTTGCATGGTTGAGGAAGAATGAAGGGCTCCCAAGGGGATTTCAGCTGTACCAGTTAAGCAGAGCGGTTCATTCTCAATGTTGTACACTTGCTTTTCTCCATTATGATCTTTTGGTTTGAAACCGCATGCATTGGCAATCTCTTGTTTCACGATTGAAGGCGGAGTAACCATCTGATAACCAGCTTTTCTGGCTTTGGACAAAGCAAATTGCACGAGTGCTTGCTCCAAAAGTGCACCATCGCCAGTTAGATAGTACCATGAGGATCCAGATATTCTAGAGGGAACTGTAAAATTCATTAGACCCAAATTCACACCAATGTCCTTATGACTGATCTGCATTTGGGGAAGCTGATCTTCTATCGATTGCTCAGTTTCACCGTTTATAATGTGAACAATTTCAGGCTGATTTGGGTCTTGAGGGACAGTGGGATCAAGCCAATTTGGAAGTGCCTCTGCTAAAGAGTGCATCTTTTCCGTGGCTTCATTTTTGCTCTTGTCAATGGATTGAAGTAGCTGTTTGTGTTTCTTTGCCTCTGATTTGGCTACATCTAAGGACTCTGTCGAAGCCTCTGATTCGCTCTTCTGCCGTAAAAGGACTTCCGCTTTCTTTCTTGATTGTATAATTTCTTCTCGTTGTCTTTGATACAGAGCTTGTAAACCTCTCCAATGATCAAGATCATCAATAATATCAGAATTGTAACCTCTTCTTCTCAAGGATTCACGCATCTCATCTCTTCTAGCTGAGATTCCTTTGTAGTCAAGCCCGGCTAATTGAATAGCAGAAGTGCTCTTGATAGAGCTCCAGCGTCTCCATACACAAGGCCTTATAATTCTTATTGAGGACATTTTGACATGTAAGCGTAAAGCTTTCAACCACACTTGGGACATCCGTCCATGCACCAGTAGTAATCAGGTCATTATGTGCAGAATTTTGAAGGTTGTTGGTTCTGCAAGTTGACTGCGTGAGCATAGCTCATGCCGGACACCTAGCTCGATTAGCATCTACTCAAATTCAAGTCTACTGTATGGTGAGTCAAGTAAAGTATAGATTTTATAGCTTTAAAAATGAATTTTTTGAGGAAATTCTACCCAACACAATTATTTTGTGCGTTTTGGAAATCCTCGTACTATTTACAGTTGTCCTATTACTCCCATGGCTGTTTCATCTCCCTTGCTTAATCTCTCATCGTTTAGTGCATCCGCGAGACATTTCCAAGGATCTCTAGTGCCGCCCCATCTGAGTATACTGGTCTTGTACTTTTCACCGGCCTCTCTGCTCCAAGGGTCATCTTTAAAAAGATCATTCCATACCTTTGTAGCTATAGCTCGATCCAATAAATAAGAGTAGTAAACTGCACCATAGGAGAAAAGATGAGGAAACTTCCCATGCCAAGTCGACCACTTATCGCTAAAAAGTTTCAAGTTACTCTCTAATTCGTGATAGACTTTTGTAGAGCTGAAATTCTGAAGCGCATACTGGTTTGACAAATCAACCAGGTTTTCATCATGCAATGCTTGATCGAGCAAAGCCATTTTAGATTGCATAAAAGTTTCACAATTTTTAAGCAAATCTCTCTTTGCTTGATGCTGTCTAAGTATATCAGCGGGCAATTCCTCGCCCGTGATATAATGCTTGGCAATTTTGCAAATAACCCTAGGGTCGCTACTAAAAGACTCCATTAACACTGAGGGAAGTTCCACGAAATCCGTCTGGCATCTCGTACCTGATAGGTTATGAAGCTTGGTTCTTCCAATCATGGAGTGTGTTGCATGACCCATTTCATGAAAAATAGTATCCACCTGTTCCAATGTGAGTAATGTGGGGGATTCACCCGCTAAAGTTGCATTCCCAGGCTTCTCGAAGTTACAAACCAACGAGATAACAGGCAACTGATAGTCACTATCGGAACTTAAATGGACGAATTTTTCCATTTCAGACCTGGTTTCACTTCCTATTTCAGTATTCAACTCACGAGGACAAACAATTGTAAAATGCGAAGGGTGTGTTTTGTTCGACCAAAAGTCAACGTACAAGTACCCCATTGTCTCATTTGTGTTAAGATCAACGTAGCTTAACTTTCGAACCTGATTATAGTCCCAGGTCTCACTTTTTTCCGTTTTCTGTGGGACTAATGCAACATTATAGATACTTTTGAATAATTCATTGAGTCCGTTCATGACTGTCCCAACGGAAAAGTACTCGCTGATATCTTTCGAGGCACTTGCGTCAATTGTCTCAGAATATCTTTGCCACAACATATCTCTGTCCCATGGCTTAACGCTTTCAAGGACTTCATCATCGGAGGCAGCTGGGTTGTAATCTTTCTTGAACTTGTATAAGTTCCTCACCTCAGCAAGCACTCCACCTTTGGCCGAGAGCAAAGTGCTTTGCATATTTTTTAAAAATGCGATGACATTTTTAGGTGATTTGGCCATCTTGTGCTCTAGTTGGTAATCTGCAAAAGATTTATACCCGAGCATGTTGGCTAATAATGCACGATACTTCAAAATATTGTCCAAGATTTGGATTTGTTGCTGAGGAGAATTATGCAAAGCTGTCCACACCTTTTTTCTTATAGAATCTGAAGCGCATGAACTCAAAATTTGATGTGGCAAGAGACCAACTAATGGTATCCCAATTCCATCGGTATCGGTAGGCGCTTTAGATTCATATTGAATGATTTCACTTTTGATATGAGCTTCTTCAATAGAATCAAATTCTTCTTGCAGGATAAAAACCCAGTAGGACTCCATATTTTGAATACCATTGTTAAATGACGACCCTAGGAGTGAAATATCTTGGGTGATAGCGACGAAGTTATTTCGTGTTTCTGGGTCCATTGAAATTCCAGAACGATAGAAGTCTTGGCGTAAGTACTTTCCAACCTCAATCTCTTCATCACTTAGGCTCTCAGCAACATCCAGGTCAAGGATCTGAGCAAGTGTCTTGTACATTTCAACATTAGTATTAAGTTGGTTCATGTACTCGAACATCATTTCATGTGTGTTTTGAGCTGCTTCGACCCACTTTCGACTTGGATGAGCAACTCTAATGAACTCAGCAACATCAATAACACGGCATAAGATGTCACTAAGTTGGTCTAGTTTCCTGATATAGTACAACTTACCTTGACGTGAGTTCTTAGCTTCTATGAGCATTGTAGACACCAAATCTTGTGCTTGTTTTAAAGATAGCAGAGAGAAGTCTTTGAGACCTTTCGGAGAAGTGAGCATGTTATTTCGAAATAGGCCGACGTTCAGTCTGCTAAAGAAGCTATCTTGTGATTTGTTGAAGTTTGAGAACCATTTCTGACTATCGAATAGTTTGACTAAAGGAGGAGTCTCTGTGGAAATATAACGCCTAGATGAGCCGGCAAGCCTTCTCTTAAGTGAGCTGGCCTGTAAACGAGGTATAAAGCCAGGCTTCATGGTATTAACGAAGGTCTAGAACAGATGCTGATAATTGCGACTAGATACTCAGGCCCAGCTGCAGATGCGCCAGTGCATCTGAAGCGCCTATATATAAGGGGCGGCGAGCGTGCTCTCTTGTCCAGCCACTAAAAAAACGTTACAGGACTAGTCGAGCTGGTGTGCTTTTGCTTAAGGGATATTTTGATAAAGTAGATATTTAAACACTCTAAGTATTTAAAGCTTGGTAGAAGTCAACATAATACGAACCATGGACGGTGAACTTTGGCGAGGCGAGTTCTTGGTAATACACATTTTATGGTAAAGAACATGGAATGGTCCATACGGCGAAGGACCATGACTTTTAGGTGGTAGAATGGAATAGGAGCAAAAAAAAAAAAAAAAAAAAAAAAAAAAAAAAAAAAAAAAAAAAAAAAAAAAAAAAAAAAAAAAAAAAAAAAAAAAAAAAAAAAAAACTGTTTCGTTCTCGCTTTTTCTTTTGTTGTTTTTGAGCTACTCGTCGAGGATGTGGGACGAGTGTTTGTTATCAACACAACTTGTGTGAAAAATAAAAGACCAAGTAACGAGAAGTAAATTTATAGAGTTGTCTAACTATTGTAAAAGCTTTCAAAATATACTAGATAGCTGATAGGTGGTACGTCTAGAGTGGGGTGGCTGCAAAACCGACAACAATTCATGCAGGATTTATGACGTTTCGTCTCTTACTCGGCGAGGACGGAAATATTCTGGGAAAGCCGTCCACACTTGAACTTGAGATTATCTGAATCTAAACAGTTTATTTTCGTTCATGTTCAACAAACAATGAAATTAAAAATAAAAATAAAAATAAAATATAGAAACAAAAATAAAACTAAAAATCAACTATCTGCAAAGCTTTCTTAATTTCATCTGCACTTTCGCCGTGTCCAGTTTGACGTGTTAAAGAAATCAAGCTGGACAACTCAAGAAAAAAGAGTAGCTGTCATCTAAAGTTTTAAATCAAGAATAGCTAAAAATATCTGAGTTTTTGACTGCATCGTGAAAGTTGGCTACGAAATGTTTAGTTTCAGAACACACCATCGAGTATACTTTTTTTTTTTCTTTTTATGGACCGTAGTTTATAATTAATACACGAGACGATTGACTCGAGAAACCACTGATTTTTGGGTTAGTGAAGCGAGTATTCTGGCAGAAAGTGCGGACCAAGGCCGATTGTTTACTATTTTTCCAAGGGTAGGTTTCCCCATGCAGACCAAGAAAACCGAGAAACGCTATATAAACTTCCCTCACCATTTCACCTTATTATTGCTTTTTTCTTATTTTGGAGAATTTCGTCTGCACTTGCCCAAGGTTGCCATAAGTCGGACTTTCAGACTCTTTTCCAGCTGACAAGGATAATCAATCCGATATCCTTGCTCTCTTAAATTCACCCTGTTCCTGTCTGGCACATATCATACGAATTCTCAGCTGAAGTCAACTATAGTGGGCAACCGTCAGATACATGAAAAATGTCTACCATGTCTACCCCACAGCCACCTGCAAATGCTCCTCCAAATCAGCTAAGAAGGAAGTCTGCTAGTGACTTTCAATTTGGTACAAGAATTGGGGAAGGATCCTATTCCACCGTTTTCTCTGCCATGGATTTACATAATAAGAAAACGTTTGCTATAAAGGTTCTTTCCAAAAAGCATATTGTCAGAGAAGACAAGGTAAAGTACGTTAATATAGAAAAAACAACATTACATCGCTTGGGTCAGCAACATCCCGGAATTGTCCAGCTATACTGCACGTTTCAGGATGAGTCAAGTTTGTTTTTTGTCCTTGATTTCGCTGAGTATGGAGAACTTCTCTCAGTGATTACCAAGTTTGGTTCTCTTAGTGAGACAGTTTCCAAATTCTACATGATCCAAATAATAGACTCCGTGAGATTCATCCACCTGAAGGGCGTGATCCACAGGGATTTGAAACCAGAGAATATTCTTGTCGGTTATGACTTCAATTTAAAAATCACAGACTTTGGCGCTGCAAAGCTTTTGGGCGAAGACGATCTCTCTCAATCGGACGTCATTGATTATCAGACAGTTCACGAAACCCCGAAAAAGGACAGAAGACGAGCATCTTTTGTCGGTACTGCGGAATACGTACCGCCAGAACTTCTTCAGTATAATGAGTGTGGCTTTGAGACCGACATCTGGGCTTTGGGGTGTATATTATACCAGTTATTCAATGGTGTGCCTCCATTTAAAGCTGCAACAGAATACGCTACCTTTGAGAGAATATTGAGTGCTCAGTATACATACCGAAATCCCCTTCCACCTTACGTAAGGGAACTTATTGAACGAACATTAGTTCAAGATCCAAAGAAAAGACCTTCAATTCCCCAACTTCAAGCTCTGTCGTGGTTTTCTGGTGTTCCTTGGAATGACAGATCATACATCTGGGGTAGAAAAGTTCCTAGATTTGAGCCATTTATTCCAAATGCAGCACCTTCGCAACAGCAGCAGCAGCAAGCCGCGCCTGTTCTCAAAACTGGATCTAATAGAAACATGAACAAATCAACTTCAACTTACCAATTGCATTCACAGATACAGCACTTTGACTACAACTTTGTCCCTACGATCGGGGGAACAGGAAAGCACCAACCGCCTACAAGGATAAAAAAGGGTTTAGATAACGGTGTTGTTGCTCCCATGACCAACCAGGTCCCACTGCAATCTGTTCCCTTTGAACCAAGCAGTCAAATTTTGCAGTCAGATCCCTCATTTCTAGCGCAAGCTCCTCAAAATCATAAACGTAATCCATCTCGGCAGAAAATATTAATGGAACAACAGCGACCGCTGCATCAAAGAATTAGGTCAACAAATCAAGCACCACCAGCTCATATGGTCAATCCAATGCAGATGCAGAATCCAAGCCTGCAATTTCCTCCCAATATTGCACCTCCCAGTCTTCCAGCTAGCAGATTTTCTGATCCTTCTATTCCTCAAGCATCACCAAATGCACCAAACAGCTTGAAGTACGCAGGTAACCCGCCTCCTCGTCAACCCATGAATTATGGGGCACCACCAATGGAAAGGCGGTCTACAGATCCGCAAAACTTGAATCAACCTCCACCAAGTACTCTGCGTTATAAGGATCTCCGTGACAATACTGCTTTTGCATCCCAAAATAAATCTCCAACTGCACAAAATGGTAATTTTTCTCCTCGACTTCCCTCGTCGCAACCTTCATCTCAAGGTAAGACACAAGCTCCTCCCCAGCAAGCTCCATATTCACCGCCTCCATCTGCGAAGAGTGCTGCAAATGTCACTGCCTTGCGGGCAGTCTCCAAAACTCTGAACAAAACCGACAAATCATCCTCCTCCTCCTTAACTAAATCTGAACAATTCCCTCCTCCACAACGCAATGTTATAAGTTTCAAAGATATCTCATCATTCCTTGAAAGCGGCGAGAAAATCATCAAGTTAGACACCATTCTCAAATCACTGTTGAGCAATAAGTTGATCGGTCGAAAGCCTGGTGAAATAGATGATAGCAACATAGAGAAACTCATAGAAAGACATCAAGACATACTCGACAGCAAGATGGTTCCTGTTGTTGCTTGTGTTACAAATAGAGCCAAGGTTTTTCTTATTGACGATGATCTTAGTGTCATGATGGTTGACCTCACGGCAAACCAAGGAGGTGATTATCTGATGTACGATTATGAATTCGAGAGTGTTATGATCGATGATGATGAAGAGGATAAAGGAGAAGAAGTATTTGGCTATCTTATCTTGGAATTAATCAAAGAGGGTGGGGATCTCGTTTTCCTCAAGAGAATTAAGGAAGAAGAGAGAAGGAAATATAGAAACTCCATTAAAGTGGTTAACAAGAACAATGATCCCATAAATATCGGGACTAACATCGGCTGGATCGACTGTCTAGTGTGGGCTAAAGATTTGATGGAGAAGGAGATGAAGTCCAAGAAAAATAGTAAGGTTAAGAATGGCGCATCCAAACGGACAACGAGTGCACCATCAAAGCCTGCTACAGCGGCAAGAAAACCTTCACCCACATCCCAAGCTTCCAAGACGAATAAGAAGCCTTCAAGCAAATTAGCATACGCAGCAGCAGCAGCAGCACATAGATAGAAAATAATTACGGAATTAACTTGCATTTAATTGACTTTCCTCGTAAGCGATTTGAATTCCGATAACCAATCCTTGAAATGGCATTTTGAATTCAAAACAGAAATGGTCTGCCCACGAACTATACCCTCGATGTTAAGTTCGTTATTCACCCAGTCTTCGATGGGGGATTTTTCAATATTGATTTTGTTTAGCTCGTCTTCTAATGCATATGGATTTGTCCTGAGATCAAACTTCTTAGGGTCAAGCAGTTCTGCGGTAGTATTATTGGCTTTCTGATGTAAATGACTAGCATATTCAGAGCAGAACTGGATTGTTTCAGACCTGGCCTGCCATTGTGGAACGATCTTTGTCCTGAAGAAGCTGTCGCAATCCTTAGAGTTAATGCCGTTAAGGTGCTGCTTAATTGAATCATCGGTTGCAATTCTAGAAAGACGGAGAAAGGTTCTTATCCGTGACGAGTCATTGCAATTTTCAACTGTCAAAAGTTCTGCTGGCGTAATTGAGCTGATGTCTGGCCGTCTGTAAAAGATTTCCTTCATTATCTTTGACCGATCAACCTGAGCGTCTTCTGCAAGGACTTAGTTTGAAGTCACGTGTGGAACCGCTACAGAAAGAAAAGTTGCGTATGAGGATGTCCGAGAACAGAACAGAACAAGGGACTATAGTTTTAAATTAATTCTGGTTTGCGGTCTGGGATCCTCATGTTAAATTCAATAACATAAAATTAGTCGAGATTCCTACTTCAAAATGACGTCAAGTTGTAGCCGTAATTCTTGTGTTTTTCGCGAAGGTCAGTTGTGAATCAGATTGTGTCTGAAATCGTACATATAGATAGCTTGATGCACCTGACTTGGGAGCGCACTAGGCGAAAGTTCCATTTACTCATTACATCGACTTCCAGTTAGCACGAAGCTTTTTGCCTCATAATGACTACATCCGTTGAAAAGGCTGAGCTAATTGAATTTGCAAAAGCGCAGGTTGTGCTTCATCAGCTCAAGTTAATGGAGCGTAGCCTTGGCCCATTTTTGGAGGACAATAAGTACTGTGATTGCGCCTTAGCACAAAGAGTTCTCCAAAGCTCCGTTGATGAAAATCTTAAGTCGAAGTATCTTCAAGAATTGCAAGAGCTTCTTTTGAACCCAGATTTTTTGCCCGAATTCGACTACAAGTTTTTGTGCAAACCCGAAATCGACTCTTCGTCGGAAAAAGTCCAGAAGGCTGTTTTCCTGATAGGACTAGAAACAGCTAAGATCATCTTTGGGGAGTCAGATGAAAACTCTGAAGTCGTTGAAAAGGCGCTTTCTACCCTATCTTTATGTTTGTTGAGAACACTTCGCCCTCAACAGATAAGACTCAACACAACCTTCTTGGATGCGCTCGACCAGGATACCTTCTACGTCCAGAAAATCAAAGAGTGGCATTCGCTTTTTGACCGCATTTTCATATCACACTTGAATGTGAGTGAGATCCGGCTCGAAGACAGAAAGAAAGCTGTCAATGTTGTCTCTGAGCTTCGAGAAGTTGGTAATAATCTCATGGCAAACTTGGCGTATCCCCAAGCTATCATGATATATACACAGGCTATTGATGCCGCAAACCATTCATGTGATAACTTTATTCCACAGTTGCTTACGAATAGAGCGATTGCTTTTATTGGTCTTAATTGTTTCCCAGAAGCCATCACCGACCTCAACGCGGCAACTAAGAAGGATCCTACGTTCACCTCAGCATGGGCTCAGTTAGGATACTGCCAGCTATATATGGGTAAAAGTCTAGAGGCGATGGAGTGTTACCTTCAAACTTTGCGTACTTTGGCTGGTGAAATCTACCCAAAGAATTTTCCTGATGACGAAAGGGCCAAACAACTCTACACTGAAGCAAAATTGCAATCTGTGTTTCCGCAATTTGTCCAAAGAGTGGCACAGGCAGTCATTCTCACAGAGAAGAGAGCAAACCAGCAGAGAATATCACCCGATCAAATCAGAGATCTTACAATTAAGGTTAGAGCAATTCTCGCGAGGTTCAGGGCTAATTCTTCTCCTGAAGACATGCATTACTTTGCTTATTGTTATGATAATGACTTTGAAACCATGAGATCGACTGCGGCCAGAGCAAACAGACACAGACCTTCGATCTTGACTCCAGAGGTGGCACAGGACATCATGGCCAGTGGTTCCATGGAAGCTTCGGCGGTGACTATACCTTTCCCAGGTTTTAACAGACAAAGAAACCCCGCTACAACTAATAACGGTCCAGCTGCCAATAATGATGGAAATAATAGACGAAATAACTCTGAGACCAGACCAAATAACGGACCACCAGGACCTAATTCAGGTGATACAGAGTCCAGTACAAGCGAAGGAAGAAATGAAGGAAGAGCGGAAAACAACGAAGACTTTCCATTAAGAGGTCTTTTCAACAATTTGGGAGATATCTTCGGTGATGTCATACAGGCTCAAACTCTGAACTTCTTCCCAAACGATGCTCCTCGCCCAGAAGGCCAAGGACCAAATTTGGAAATTCAAGTTGAGGCATTAGGGCCAGAGAATCATCCTGTGCCCTTAAATCAAAGAGTTCCAGACGTATCCCGCGGAGCTACTCAGGAGGAAAGACAAACCGAGACTCCTGAAACGGCAAGAGGACTTCCTAGCAGAGCTGACACAAGCCCTGCTGCCCCTCAGGATCCCCAGCGTGATGGTGCAGAGCCCAGACGAGGTTTCAGGGATTTTTCCAGCCATGTGAATAATCTATGGGGCAATTATGGTCGTGTATTTGACAACTATCTTCGTAACCAAGATAGACCAGCCCGTCAAGGAAACCAGTCTCCACAAGCAGCTCACTCTTCAGGAGCTGAGACGCAACAAAGTGAAGGTGATGGGGCTGAGCAGCCCTCGGGTTCACAAAATACTAGACCGAACACCGAAGACGCTGACATGCCAGATGCACCGGATGTCGACTAAATTTGAAAGTATTAGTATTTAAGTAAAGAATGAATTTTGGGTGTTTATAAATAACTTATTAGGCTACGTTCAAAGGGAAATTAGTAGGACCAGGTGATTTGGGCTGGGGTGCGGATGCAGTCTTGTTCGATAAGATAAAGGCGAGGAACTGGCTACTATTCAAGAGAACGAAAAAGTGGAGGAACAACGACTTGACCTTCAAAACAACACAAATGGCAGGACTCGAGCAATCTTTATTCCAACTTAAGTTTACTGCTAAGCTGTTAAATCGACAAGCAGCAAAAGCAGCAAAAGAAGAAACACAAGAGAAGGCAAAAACGAAGAAAGCTCTCGTCCAAGGAAACAATGACATTGCACAGCTTTATGCTCAGAATGCTATAAGAAAAGCCAACGAGCGAGTGAATCTACTCAGACTAGCTTCTAGGATTGATGCCGTTGCATCAAGAGTCCAGACCGCAGTAACGATGAGATCGGTCACTGGAAACATGTCCCAAGTGATCAGAGGAATGGACAAGGCCCTACAAACAATGAACTTAGAAAAGATCTCACTAGTGATGGATAAATTTGAAAACCAGTTTGAGGACCTAGATGCACTGACTAATTACTACGAATCTGCAACTAACAATGTGAATGCGTTGACAACGCCACAGGAAGAAGTGGACGATTTGATGAGTCTGATTGCAGACGAGGCAGGAGTGGAGATGAAGCAGGGACTCAACGAGACCAAAATCGATATTCAAACACCTCCGTCTAGTAACATTACCGAAGAGAAAGAGGACAAGCTTGCAGAGCGGTTGCGTGCATTGAGGAACTGAGGTCCTTCACTTTAGAATTGAAAGGCATCGTTATAAATTTAGCTATAAACATGAATATCATAACAGGTGTATACCGGGTCATGTTGGCATTATTAATGTAAATGTGGGGAGAACATGTCTATTTAAGGTGCCACAAGCCCAGGAACGCTTGCTCACCCGAAAGTCGCAACAAGAGAGCGGGTGATTCGGAGTTCCCAAATGCTTCTGCGTGTCACGGGAAGTGGATGCGGCGGACAATATGTCTTGCTACTCAAATAGCAAGCGCCTGCGAATTATGCTAGAGACTACGTACGATCAATAATTTTGTTTACACGAGCACAATTCGAGTTTCTGGTTTATCCCATTATAATCATCAATTACTCCAGCCGTGTTTTGCAGTGGCAATCACAGACGCAGGCCGGTAATCGGGCCCGTGGCCACCGAAACAGTGAGGGTTGCTCACTTCAGCGTTACATCACAATAAGTGCGACAATTATGCGTCCTGTATCTCGAGGACCGAGCACAGTCTCGGAAGCCGGTTTAATATTAGCTTAGGGAGCAACGGCAAATCATTGCAAGGGTGTAATTTTCGTAGGACCACACTCTGACACAGAAAAAGCAATCCACATAAAAACGACAAGTCTCGTACGAGTCTTTTGCAGTAGTGAAAATGACATTGCGCAGCCAATGATATTCACACTGTTGCAGATGGTGACTGCACAAGACAAGGTGTGATATGTGTATATATATATTCCTGGATACCCCGTTTTACACGTACTCATCTCAAGCACTTGCTATATTATATTCTAATCACTATGCTTTCCTCCACCTTGAAGACTTCCTCTTTCCGTGGTGTTAGAGCTGCTGCATCGTCAATTGGTGCCATCAGAACCAAGGTTTCCCTTCCAGACTTGGACTGGGACTTCGGTGCTTTGGAGCCACACATTTCTGGTCAAATTAACGAAATTCACTACACCAAGCACCACCAGACCTACGTCAATGGCTACAACACTGCCATTGAGCAGCACGCTGAGGCTAAGGAGAAGGGTGAAATCAAAAAGACCGTTGAATTGCAAAAATTGATCAACTTTAACGGTGGAGGTTACATCAACCACTGCTTGTTCTGGAAGAACTTGGCTCCACCAAGCCAGGGTGGTGGTGAGCCACCAGCAACCGAGTCTGATCTTGCCAAGAGAATCGCTGCTCAGTTTGGTTCAATTGACAACTTGAAGAGCATCACTAACGCCAGATTGGCCGGTATCCAGGGCTCTGGTTGGGCTTTCATTGTCAAGAACAAGGATGCTGGTGGTGCTTTGGATGTTGTCACCACTGCTAACCAGGACACCGTGACCGGACCTTACGTCCCATTGGTTGCTATTGACGCTTGGGAGCACGCTTACTACTTGCAATACCAAAACGTCAAGGCTGACTACTTCAAGGCTATCTGGAACGTTGTGAACTGGAAGGAGGCTGAGAAGAGATACGTTGTTAACTAAGCGCCTAATTCTTTTTTTTAATCAGTGAACGTCTTTTTTATGAAATATTTATTCCTCTAATCATCAAAATGTAGCCGTTCCTAATAATGATGCAACCTCTTTCACGTTAACGTTGCCATTATCAAGATTCTCGGCCTTGTGGCTCTTGTTTTCTTTCGTTAACTGGTCTTCGTTTAGACTTCGGAACTTCCTTGATGACCATGAGTCCCCACTTGCAGACTGTGACTGCTCAAGATTGTGTTTCATTTGTGAGAGGTTGTCACGATTCAACCGTGAAAGTCCCCCATTTTCATCCACTATACGAACATCAAGTCTTATGCCCTCAAGATGCTTGAGAAGCCTCCGATGCTGTTCAACCCGATTCAATGTAAAATGCTTGATGATACGCTGGAATCGTTTCTCTGTAAAATCAAGTACTTCTCTGCGTTCGTACATCATTTCCCCAGATATCCGCTTGACCTGTTTATGGAGACTTTCCTCAGCTTGTGTAGCGAACTCTAGGGACCGAATGGCTTCATCCACTCTTATGGGGTCTAATGATGACTTGTTTTTCATCTTGCTGGCATACACATGTTTGGTCTTTGTTTGTGCCTCCGCCTGCATTAACTCTCTCATTATTAAATATCGATTTGTGAGAGCCTCCTTGATCTCATAAAAGTCGTTTGCAATGGCATTCACCCCATCACCTAGGGACCCCATGTCACTTATCAGTTGATATAGAGTTAAATCGGATTGAATTTGAACAATTTTGGATAGTTTTTCCCAGAGATTCTTCATTCCAGGATGTGTTGTCTCAAAGTGTGAAAGACCCTTGAGCTTTGTGCTTAGCTCACTCATATTTGCTGATAACTGCTTCTCGTGCTTTTGGTCTTTTTCCAATGACTTCGTGAGTCTTTGGCATAGAAGGTAAGCTGCCTTGATTTGAGGACGGAACGTCGCAAGATCTTCGTATGGGTCAAATGGAACGGGAAGTTGTTTCAAAGTCTTTCTCATAAACCCAGAAGCAACTGAAGAGCGCTTTTGCGAGTTGATCACAGAGTATCCAAAATCGTTCTCTATGAAGTAGACAAACTCCTCGTCACGAATGAGAATGGGATTCAGGGTCACACGGTCAAACCATTCCTGCCAATTAAACATAAGCTGTTTTCTTTCATCTTCGCCATCAGTTGGATAAGAGGTCACTGGGCTTTGGATCACTGGAACAAACACTTCGAGGTTGGCCATTATTAAATATTGATTGAATTTAAAAATCTCGTTATAAGTTCGTCTGATATCTTTGTAAGTTTTCTGTCTATATCTTGGCAAACCTTTGATGGCTGCATCAAATTTGAGAATCGGGTTACTTGGCTTGTTCTTCTCGATGCTCTTGAGTCGTATCTTAATCAGGTACTTATTTGAGAATCTCTCTGGGAGTAATTTCATTAAGTCCTCCTTCACGAGTTGCCTTACTGGCTCCACGTTGGATTCCTCTGCACTAGGAGCCTCATCTCTTGTTAAAGGTTGGGAATCTGGACTCGAGTCTGGTTGAGAGGAGTCCTGTTGAGCATTGGTACTTGATTCGTCCCCAAAAGCTTGAGGTTCCGCAAATGGATTATTGTCTTCAAATTCTGAAATACCAAATGATGAGTCAAAAGACATTCTGAGTCATATACGAAGGCAATAGAGCTGTAAAAAGGAACAGCACTTTCCGCTTATAATAGAGAGACTCCGGTCGAGGGTTATCTGGTCACAGGTTATATGCAGTCAGAAATCGCGGCTTGTGGAGTACCTTGTGGCGATAAAGGTGAGACCTTGTTGCAAAATTGTTTATGCGTTACATTCATTATATTAATTCAAAGTATTTGCAAGTTAATTTAAAGCTTTTCTTCTGCTACTGAATCCGAGCTTTTAAAAATATTGTAGCCCCAGAACCCAATAACATTGAGCACTCCTACTCTCCAACCATTGAAAAGACCAAGTTGACCAACACGTTGGAAGAAGGTCAATGAGGTGTCACTAGGTCCAATCTGAACTGCGTTAAAGTTCACGATCAAGTTCTTATCTGGGTCATCGATCGTGATCACCCGGTATCTATCCTCTTCTGCCGACTTTGGCTTCAACAATAACCTCATCTGTTCCTTTCTTAACAAGTTCTCAACTGGAAGTTTGATGAAAAGCTCTGTGATCAGGAGTAGAAGATTGACGGCAGTATAAAGTGCAGGTGACAGATAGGCGTCAACGTTGTATCTAATGAAAAGCAAGTAGGGAGCTGACTTTCTGAAAATACTCGTTGAGAAACGATGCAATACTGTTAACAAGGTGATCCCCGAAGGAGGATGAAGCAAATACTGGATTGGGTAATGACGAATAGAGTCCCTCACGGATCTAATATTAATCTTCGAGGTACTGCTTGACAGGTTGGAGTCATTGGTGGATGAAACGTCATTCGAACTTGCAGAGGCAGAAGGACTTGGCAGGGGTGAGTCTGGTCTTCCTTTGACAAATTGAGTGAGCATAAGACGTACCTTAATAAGATCTAAAGGCATCAAAATGACTCCTGCCAAGACGCATGCCAGAACAGAGAGCCATAACGACTTTGCAGGGTCCGTCAGATGAGTTAAACTCAAGAAAAATGGGTCAGGGATACCCATGAATGGTGAAAGAAAACCAGTGATCCAAGCTTCGGTTGTATGAGATAAAGTGGTGTATATAAAGGAAGCATTGAGTCCCCTGAAGAGGGCAAAGGGTCCATCTTTAGAAGCGATTGCTGTCATTATGTCAATTGTATGCTTGGAAATAGGATGAATCTTATTATCTTTATGGGGGTGCCTTGAAGGTGATTTTTGCTTTGGTGCAGCTGAAGACTCTCGCAGCTGGAAGTAATCAATTTCATCACTTTCTTCATCAGACGAAACGTGTCTGGAGTCGTCAATCACGGAATCCGTTGAGACCTCCACATTTGCCATCAAGCGTGATGTGGGTTTCTTGGAGTCCTTTTTCTGTAGAGCGTCGTTAAAATCGAAGGATCCAACTTGCAAAGCAAGCCGGACAACTTCCAATGGCTGGGCTAGTAAAACTCTGCAGTAGTTTTTAAAGAAATTCCAAAAAAGGTTCTTGAGGAGCTCAGAAAGATTGTTCAAATCAAAGTACTCCAGCAACTCCAAATCATAGATATAACTCTTATCACTGGAGGAAGTCATAAACCTGGAGCCATTGCTGGCCGCTGGGGCGCTAGAAATTCCCACCCCTTTCCCTGCAATGGATTGCCCTAAGGCTTGCCCTAGGGATGCCGAGATTGGTTTATTAGTCGTAGTATCTATTAGACCAACACCAGGTTTAAATATCACCAGGTATCCGGGATTAAAAGTATCGTGGTCATAGTAGGGTCTCAAGGAATGATCTATTCCCATTGTTGTAGTAGCAGCTGAAAGCAAGGAGATTAGATTTAGATTGATCCTCGCCCTTGTGCAGGGATGTTTGGGCTTAACATCATATAATGATACGAGCTACCTTTGAACACCCAAATCACTCTTAAACAACAAAAAACAGTTGAACAATTTTACAATGATCAATTCTGTAGTTCTGTATTATTTTAATATATGAAGGTTGCAAACTTTCAACAAACAAGGCTATCTTGTCCCGCGTACCCCGGAATTCTGGTTTACTATATACTTTAACGAGAACAAGTCTGTCTAGAAATGATAGCCAGCTTTAAGCAGCTTGTGATTGATTTCGTATTAGCGACTCATACGAGGTTGAGTTTTGTCTAGGGTTTCTGATCTCTCTGTTCGTCAGATTTCTTAATCAAGAATTCGCCAAGCGTCCTTAATGGATCATCGGGTTTCTCTTTTCCAATTTGTTTCAATCCTTCAAGAAGATACTGAGTAACGTGCTTATTCAAGAATTGTCTAACAGAAGAACCACCCACGATCTCATGCACAGGTGCTTCCTTAGTTGGCTCTTCTTTCTCCTCGAGCTTTATCTTTTTTGAAGAAGGAAGACTATCATTGTCTTCGGGAGTTTTTAGATCTTCTGAATGTCTTTCCTCTGTCCTTGCTTGCGATTCCAATGGCGCCTGCTGGTCAGGTTCTGAGGACATCTTGGAGTACAGAAAAGTCGCGTTCTCATCGACGTTACTGTTGCAGTTGTTGATCCAACAGACAGCCGTGAAGTGTGCACTGTCTTTGTCGATTTATTTTGCATAATGACTTCATTGGTTCTTTCTCTTTCAATCTTTCTTCTTGTCGTCATTCTAGTTAGTTTGCTAAACTGTTTCCCCACAATAGCCCTTGTAGTGTCACGTGAGAACTAAACAGCTATCTCAAAGGAGAATCGCAAAGGCTGTCATATTTTTTGAAGTAATATGGATCCATTTAAAGAAGTCGAAGAAGATTGCTGGTCTCAAATCCGCTCGTTGGAAAATTTTGTTAATCTGGTAACATATATTACCGAAGAAGCAAAAATAGATTTCCAAAATAACTATCAAGAACTAGATGAGACTTTGGAGGACCTCAAACAGGCAGTGACTATCTCTGAGTCAAATCCTTCCCAATTTGATCTTAAGTCTTCGGATATAGTCACAAGAAAACAAATTCTTGGACAGCTACAACAGAAAATAAGTGACCTCAACAATGACTGGTCTGAACGCGTGAATAACCCACATAGACTTCGAGAAGTCACCACAATGTCAAACAGGATAAGCCAAGATGACACAAGAAAAGAAAATCCTTTTGAAGACTCCAACAGAATTGATAGAGAGTTCAATCAGTTCCAGCAACAAGAAATGATCCAAGATCAAGACCTACAATTGGACCTGATCCACGAAACCATGAAGAATCTCAATCAGCAAGCACAATTGATGGGAGGGGAACTTGAAGATCAAGGCTTCATGCTTGACGAATTAGATGGTGACATGGATAGAGTGGGAAATAAGCTTCAAAGAGGACTAAAAAGAGTACGCTACGTTATCGACAAAAATCAAGAAACCGCCAACAACTGTTGCATCGGTATTCTTGTCGTCGTCCTCTGTCTTCTACTTGTAATGCTAGTGGTAGCTTAATCTCCTAATTGTTAGTTCAGGTTCTTTGAACAGACCAGGAGTCTGTTACTTAAATTTAAAAAAGCAGCCATAATCTCAGACAAAAAAATAGTAAGGTAGCTTGGGTTTTTCCACACCGACAGAAAGTCTCGAGCCAAATGCACTCAGAGTCATCATTAAAGCTGTTAAATTTAAAAAACATACATTTAACGTTGCATAATCAGTAATTGAAGAATTCCTTTTAATTTATAGCGTAAGATTTTCGCGAAGCGGTTACCCGCTTTTCTAGTTTTCGGTAGGGTTTGCAGGACTACTAGTTGGGTCCTCAAGTCTAAGATCCCCCGAGAAAAGTATCGAAAGAAGTAATGTTTCGATCTGTGGTTTATGAATCAAAGTAAAAAAAAAATGGCATTAGTAGAACAATTAAAATTGCAAGAGCGTGAAATTTGATGTCAAATCGGCTCGCTCTCTCTAGTATACAAACTAATTATACCATTTAGTTACCCACTACACGTGTTTTAGCTCTGCAATGAGAAAATTTTACCACAATATTATTGATTTACAGTTACAGTCGTTTATGGCTTTATAACGTCTCCTGTTGTACACGTTTCTAGAGCAGTTCGCTTCTAATACCTCCTTCTGATCGCTTTCCTTGAGTCCCTGCTTTAATGTGTGTAGAGTTTTCGTGCCGTTAGCATATTTGAATTATTTGACCGATTTCCAAGTCACTCACTAGTAGTGAACCTTTCATATGTAAAAATATAGAAAACGGTATCCGTTCCCATTAATGCCCAACCGTGCTTGAAATGGAACCATGATCCTGTATATTGTATGTAGCCTTTCTGGATCTATCACATAGCGCAATAGCTTGCAAAACATTATATCGAGAGCCATGTCGTCGTCAGATAAATATCGCTATCGTGTGGAGGTACAACAAATGATGTTTGTCACGGGAGAGACAACTGACCCTCCCATTGAAACAACCTCGTTGATCGAAGACATTGTTAGAGGACAGGTGATTGAGATTCTTCTCCAAGCGACGAAAACAGCAGCTAGCCGAGGAACAAGATCTATTGCATCAGAAGACGTGATCTTTCTAATAAGACATGATAAGGCAAAAGTTAATCGTCTTATTACCTATCTTTCATGGAAAGATGTCCGGAAAAACACAAAGGATCAAGAAGGTGGAGGAACTGAAGGATTGATAGAAGCAGATGGGGCTGCTGCTGCCTCTGCTCCAGGCGCAAATCCAGCAAATGACCAATCGAAAATGATCACTAGATACAAAAAGCTGAAGATACGATTGCCTTGGGAGATCCAGTTCATGTTCAGCGAGCAGCATATAGAAACTGCTGAGGAGGCTGAGGAAGTTGATGATGAGAAAAAGGCTGCTACTATAGCCTCTTTGAAGCGGTTGAAAATGGCTGATGACAGAACGAAAAATATGACAAAGGAAGAATACGTACATTGGTCTGAATGCAGACAAGCATCATTCACCTTCAGGAAGGCGAAGAAGTTCAGAGAGTGGGCTCAAATCACTCAGATTTGCGAATCGAGGCCAAATGACGATGTAATTGATATTTTAGGTTTTCTCACGTTTGAGATCGTCTGCTCTATCACTGAAGAAGCGATGGCAATAAAGACTGCAGAGGAAAAGCTAATACAACAGTCCTTACTGAAGACTGGAGCTTTAAACAAGGAAATTAACAAAAGAAAAAGGAAGTATCTATTTGACAAGCCAAATGAGCTTGCTAAACCCATACAGCCCTATCACATAGAGGAGGCCTGGCGTCGCCTACAATCAACTGATTTCAAGCATAAAGCTGTTAGATCATTTGGTGGAGGTATGCTTAAGTCCAGAACTAGATTGATTTGATTTTTACTGTCATTATATAAATTCATGAATCATGAGGAAGCGTTTGTAAAATATCCAGGATGCTGAAGTTAAAATTCCTCCAGTTTAGAGGTCTTGAAAAGGCTGCCGTCGGGTCATAAGCACTTGACACGTTTGCTTCGTTAAGATGTTGCTGATAACGAGCCCAGTTTCTACTGAAGGCAGCCATTTCCAAGGTGAACGGTGTTTTCGTCATGCTGTAACAAATTGAAGAACTTCCAAGGCCTTGTAATTCCGTTGGTATCCGGTCCTCTTCTTCTTCCAGCGATCGGCTTCTTGTTGCTATTCTGAAGAACGGCTGATCTTGCAAAAATTTTGGAGCTTTCTTTGTTCTCGATGAGATAAAGCTCAAAGTCGTCGACCTGACTTCATTAAATGATTTTTGTGAAGCAGATACAGTTTGGCCTTGGTGAAGTCTATTCTCAAGATATTCGCCAATATTTGTCTCGTGAACCATTGTCTTCTGCCGCACGTTCTGCGATGAATCAATAATGTAATGATCAAGAAGTTCATTGGGCTGGAGAGCTTGAATCATGTGCGATGGAGTGTTCTCGGCTATCACATCAGACGAAGATAATATCTCCGCGATACTTTCGTAATGTTCGAGATCAGATTCTTCCCCGGGAGAATTCGCTGGTATGGGTTCTATTGAAGAAACTTGGAAAAATTCATCCTCCGATGTAGGTGGACCAGAACAGAGCCATTGACATTCGGTAAGAGCTTTCCTGATATCTAATCCATCAGTGGTACGACAAGAATCTGTTATTTCCACAAGTATGTCATCAGTGAGGTCAAACCCCAGTGAGAAGCAGCAAAGCCAAATGTATTGTCTGAAGCAATTTTCACTTTGCTTCCGAAGAGCAAAAATAGAGTCCTGCTCTTCAGCTTGCTCCCAGATGGACCGAGGAATAACTTCAGGAGTTTTCACTGTTAGAACGATCGGTCTTCGACTGAAATTTATGACATCCTGAACTGCAGTCCAAAAAGTTTTATCTTGTTCAAACAAAACATCGCAGTCTTCAAATAGAACGATTCCTTTTTGAAATGCACTTTGGTCGCCATTTTTGTTGATGATTTGCGACGTACAAAACTCTTTTAGTGGGCCATAAAGTTCTCTTCTTGACCTGTTCTGGCCGGAGTTTACTTCGTTCACGTACCCTTGAAGAGCATTCATGGCAGCATATACAGCCGCAGATTTTCCAGAACCTTGTCCACCTAAGAGTATCATCACAGGAACAAAGATGTCTTCTTCAGTTTCGTCGCCATCATCGTCATCATCGACAATGAATCCTTGCCAACCCAAGGCTTCTCGTTGTCGTTGTTTTCTTTGGCGATCACGAATTTTGATGTTTCTAGGGGTTTTGGTAGACTGAGTTTTAAGAATGGCAAAGGAATTCGATATCCACTTTTTCATCGAGTAGATTGTGTCCGCTTCTGATAACAAACTATCCAAATTTGGTGGTGCAAACCGCGTTGGCCATATCAGGTCTAAGTCACCTTTATTTGATAAGATGAAGTCTTCTAAAATGCGTTTATGAGGATTTGATTTGGATGCAAGAGGTGCTTTCCCTTCGATGTACGCCATTTTGTCTGTGATTTTGAGTGGCGTTCTCGTAGGAGATATTCTTAACATCTTTGTTAATGCGTCAGGGGTTTTTATGCTGATTAAAGAGTCAAGAGTGTTTTGGGGTATATTGGATATCAGGGTATTGTGCATTCTTGGTTTAGGTCGGAGTTCACGCAAAGTGAGGTCGGTAGAGACAAGGGTATCTTCGGCACAAACATGAAACTGAGAGCGCTTTAGTGGTAATGGATAAAGCTCTTTGGCTTTTTGAATGGGCGTAAGCTTTGGATTTTCGTTGTTGCTGGCACTATTCATCATCATTTTGAAAACACTGGGTGCAGAGCTAGCATTTGCGGGTCCTGATGCTCGTGTATAGAATGGGCTCAGCATCTGATTTATTTGCTTCAAAAATGATTTAGGGAGATGTAGAGTCACATTTTTTGATTTCGATGGCGGTCTCATAAGTGCAGATAACATGTTGGAGCCTTCTTGAGCTGTATTACCTTTAACAATAAGAGGATCCTGTTTCTTTAATTGTGCTAGTTTTGTGGGACTGATCTTAAGACACACTTTCAAAGACCACGTTCCTTTCAGGTTTTTCTTTCTCTTGGGTGCAAAAGTATTGAAGATGTCTCTCGCTGTGACCCGCTTATGTTTGGCCTGATTCTCAAGGAGCGCAACTGCGTCATTCTCATGATGGGTAGCTTCTGAAATTATTTGTATATCATCCTCTGGGTTGCTTTTGCTTGGGGCTTTGGTCTTAGGCTTACTTAGGAAGTCACGAGCAGACATTCTTTTCTTGGATTGATATATCTTAGCCTCCAAGTTATCAAGTTCCTGTTGGCGCTGGACGTTTTTTTCGTATTCCTCAGCATCGAACGAAACGTTAGCTGTAAAACTGTTTTCATTTTCTGAAATCTCTGAAGGCTGTTCTGGAGTTTCGGGTGCTGTGGATAGTTTCTTTGATTCTCGCTTCTTCTTTGTTTTCTGGGTGCCCGAAAGTATGTTCAAGAGATTGAATCCCATATTGCTCTGGTTACCAGTATTTGAATGGTCCGCCGCTAGCTGATCTTCCTGGTCGGTATCGGTGATTTCTTCAGTGAGTTCTTCAGTATAACCAGACGTGTCTTGAGCGCTTTGGTCGTCTCCATTCGTATCAGTCATAGAGCTATGTACATCTCGTAGATACGGATCAATGCCCAACAAATTTTCCAGTCCATCAACCATCTATAGTTGTTTTCACTTCAAAGGTCAAACTGCCTTTTGCACAATGTTGTATAGATAACTGTCAAAGACAACGCCAAAACGCGACCTTGAAGTCTTCGCACTATGAGACGCATAACGTAAAACGCGGATTATCCAAGCACTTCGCGTACAGCCTTATGATCTAAAGACTTGCTAATTCCTGGAAGTCTGATATGAGCGGGTTTAAACTAAATCTTAAAAGCAAAGTTTCAAAACCCAAAAAGACAACTCCCATCAACCATAATCGAAAGTCTGTGTTTGGGAATCTGAATAATGACGATGACGAAGATAAGAAAACAGACATTGATGCATTCCTGGCTAGAGGGGCCATGGCAGGCAATAAGGCTACTGATGAGAAAGAGCCTCTTGTGATCAAAATCCAAGATTTGAAGAGTGGACTTCTATCGAGCACAGAACGAAAAAACTCTGGTGGCGAAAAGGCTCCCCAAGGTTCTGGCAATCTGGAGCAAAATTTGTCTGCGGAGCAGAAAGCACGCCAAAGCTTACTCAAAGGAGATAAGGCTTTGAACGATAGTGACAAGATAATCCCTCTACCGAGCGGTGACACCACTGAAACAGAAGCCTCGGAGCCTGACTATCAAGATGTACCCGTGGAGGATTTTGGGGCTGCACTTCTACGAGGAATGGGATGGGACGGAAAAGAAAGAGAATCTAAATCCCCTGCTGTTACAAACAGGCAAAAGGGTGCCGTGCTTGGTATTGGAGCCAAGCCGTTCATGAAAGATATAGATAAAGACGTTATGGGTTCTAAGAACGAGAAACTCTCTGTTCCGCTCAAACGTGTGGCTCAGAAGAACCTGACCGGAGATAATGACAAATAAATATATTGAAATTATGCTGATAAGAACTATGTACATTTTATGCAAGGGCTCCAAGACCAAGGAGTAGAAGCTGACTGGCAACAGAATGCGACCACATACTAGATTTTTGATCCATGATACGCTTCTCGTCAGCCTCCACCATCTTCATGAAATCCTCATAGATGTCGCCTATTATTCCGTCAAACATTCTAGTTTGGTATAGATTCTCCAGATGGTGAAGGTCAGCCAATTTTTCAATCACGGTTGTTTTTATCACGAGAGGTCCAGCCTGCTCTGCGCTGAGACCATTGATGTAGTCGATCAATGATCTAAGATTTTGAAGTGTTATGAAGGGGATGTTTGAAGATGAAGCCATTGGTAAATGCAGGGGAAGTGTTGCTTTCAAGTTCTTGAACTTCACTTTAACATTCACAATGACATATTCGCTTTCTTTCTCCTTCTCGAAATCAGTGTCAGGTATCTCTGCCTGCTTCCGAAAAGTTTCATAAATAGCGGTAATGGCCCCCTTGATGAGACTGGTATTCGAATCAACCTCTTTACCTTCGTCCACTGGGGCGGAGGTGACCGATGCTAGCTCATTCCAAAGTTTTTGAAATAAATTAGCATTGGGGAAGATTCCTGATTCGGAGTTCTTTTCTTCGTCACTGCTTGGAAGACGAATATCAGCTGTTATTTCTGCCTTGCCATTAACAAGCCAGTTAAACTTCAGCTGTGGATCAGACCTCGATAATGACTCCATGTCGATACTATCAAGCTTAAACCGAACGACATTCTCATCAGCATCAAAATGCTGATGTTTGTGTATAGTAAACATAGAGTCGTTTATGGCACCTGTAACATTACTTGCGTTGAAGAAATCGACAAGAAGGCTGTTACCGCGTAAACGGGGTAAATCACAATTGAAAATCGTCACTCCCAAAGGCTTTCTGCTGTCGTCTTCGAGTATTTCAACATAAGAATCGTGAATCTTCACGTGTCTGAGATTATAGTTTGGCTCAATGAGATGATGAGTTTGTGGAGACACAGAATGAAGTTCATCGATCTTGTGTTCATTGAAATCGTTTTGGATATTGCCGCTATCATACTTGCTCATGGAGAAGGCAAATGAATTTATCGTTTGCTGGATCTTTAAGGAGCTCTTGTCGACTTGAAGCTCGGGTGTATGAGTTAGAGTTTGTTGAACTTTGGCATTCATACCAAAGACTTCCATGTCTTCAATAAGACCGCACCCTTGATACCACTTCTTGAAACTGAGTGTGAGATTAAGTTCTTTTATTCTTGCAAAAAGAGTGACCCCATCAACATCATCTAATGATGCAATCTTCACATTCTTAAATTTGAGCATACCATCAGATAATTCAGGCAAGGCGCTGCCTTTGTCAAACATGACCTGAAAACCAAGACCTTGGGATAAAATCGATCCTGCCAAATATCCCAAAAAGCTCTTGTCCTTTTCAGTTACCACTGTATTATCACTATCATCGGCTTCACCACTGATTTTATCCCAAAACGTATCAAACGTGTGGACGCCGTACATGGTTACCAAGCCGAATGTTGTGGTTCCGAGAACAATCCAAAGGACGTTTCCCATTACTAGCCATGATGCAAAAGCCGAAATCTCATCAATTGTGAAGGGTCTGTCATTTCTAGTCAAAGGCCATTTGATGTGAACCCATAATCTTCCAAGCCGGGAAGAAGACTGAGCAAGCAACTGCGATTTTTGGATCTTTCGAATCGACTCTTCTGGCTTCTTATTTCTTAGAAGGGTGGACGATGAAAACCCTCTTGTTCGGTTCACTCTGAGTAAATTCTGATTGAACATGAAGCTCAGTGGGGTACGTGCATTCAATAGACTGGATTTCCAGCAGCCCATTAGGCGGGCCGTCTTGGGTATCCGTAGCATGAATTGCGGCTGTTAAAGTAGGGGATTTAACTTGCCAAAGATCCGGTTGAGCAGAGTATCGGTCCTTTTTTCTTGTTGGATAATTGTGCGATGGCGAGTCTTGGTATATATTTCTTAGTCTATGCACTTTTTTTTTTTTTTTTTTTTTTTTTTTTTTTTTTTTTTTTTTTTTTTTTTTTTTTTTTTTTCTTTTTTACTCGCCTTTAAAGCCGAAGCGTGCGAACAAAGGTCATTTCCGAACTATTGTTGCTTTTACACAAATAATATCACCCTTTTGTTGGCAAAATTAATTGGCGACGATATTTTGTTTGTTTCTTTTTAAACCCCGTCTCTTAATTTTGAAAATGCTATTTTTTTTCCTCTCCAATCACTATCTTGCATGTACCGAAAGGCTAAATCTAGTCTGTGCGGACGGTACCGCTAAAGGTCACAAGAGCATCTGCAAAGCACTTGTCGGGGGCGAGTTCGCCTGCAGAAGACGGTATCTCCATATGTCCGTGGACCACGAAAATGATACTAACCGCTTCGCGGTGAAATCTCCGTAAAGATGGCATGTATTGGAAAACTTGGTAAAAGTATACCATTTGCTGTATGAAATGAATGCATTTAGCGACAGTAGGAGATTCCTCAAAAATTTTATCTTTTTCTTGTTTCGTATTTGATTTTTGGAGCTCGTCACTTCCGCTCCGATCAATTATGTGTGTACGGAGATCACGTGCGCCATCTACTCATCGCATCGACTTTTTTTCCCGTTCCAAGATAACCTAAGACATTGATAACTATGGCTGCGCCGACGGCAATTAAAAATGCTACTGCTAGCTCTCATGTCGAAGAAAACAAAGCTGAAGAGCTTTTAGTTGATACCACTAACATACCCCAAACAGAAGCTCAGCCTGAAGCACAGGAAGACTCTGAAATGCAACAAGATGAGCCAGTGCAACCGAAATCTGTTGTGTTGGATGAAACCGGAAAGCCTAAGTTTGCTGCTGCTGCCAAGAGTGGCATGAAAGTGAAGTTGGAGTCTAGAAAGGTCCCTGTTCCTCCACACAGAATGACTCCTTTAAAGAACACATGGATGAAAATCTACCCTCCTTTAGTGGAGCATTTAAAGCTACAGGTTAGAATGAACCTCAAGACGAAGACTGTCGAACTTAAGACAAACAAATACACCGAAGATGAGGGTGCTTTGCAAAAGGGGGCTGATTTCATCAAAGCATTTACATTGGGTTTTGACGTGGATGATGCTATTGCGCTTTTACGTTTGGACGATCTATATATCGAAACCTTTGAGATTAAAGACGTCAAGACACTCACTGGCGACCATTTGTCTAGAGCTATCGGCCGTATTGCAGGTAAAGACGGAAAAACGAAGTTCGCCATAGAAAATGCAACCAGAACGAGAATTGTGTTGGCTGATTCTAAGATTCACATTTTGGGAGGTTTCACTCACATTAGAATGGCTAGAGAAGCTGTTGTGTCATTGATCTTGGGTTCTCCTCCTGGTAAGGTTTATGGAAACTTGCGTACCGTTGCCTCCAGAATGAAGGAACGTTACTAAAGTCCGAGTTTTACAACTTATCAACTCCTGCATCCTTGTATATTATCTATAGTTTAATTACCATCTGTCGTATCGTGAAAATTTAGAGTGCATGCCATACTAAACGAGATCAGTAGTCAAATCATCTTGAACTGGGTGACCATTGTATGGGAGCATCTCTTCTAGCTTCAAAACCTTGTTCATAGCATAAGCATCTTCGCCGTCTTGATAATATGACTTTTCTATGCCTTTTTGTTCAAACTGCAAAGAGTCTCTGTATAAATGCAATGCAGCTCTGTTTGATTTTCTCACGTGAAGAGAAACATATTGAGCTTTAAAGCACTCACACATGGCATATAAAGATTGTCTCATCAACTTCTCAGCCAAACCCATTCTTCTATATGTCCTCATCACTGCAAGAGATGTGATATGTCCGTGTGGTGTTTTGTCCTCTGCGTCTGGGTCATCTTCCATCTTGCCTAGAACATACCCCACAATCTTTTCTCCGTTTCTTGTGTACGCAGAATCACCTTTGGGATCAAATTCAGTCAAATCAAGACATTTCTCTTCAGCCAACACACTTGGACCCTCTTCAGCTGTGTCTTCATTGTCTGCCTGGGCATCTTCGTTTGAATCATATGTTGTTGCGACAAAGCTGGCTTGCGGCCAAGATAAAATGTGGTATAAATAATATTTCAATTGATAATTCTCCGGCAAGTTTTGCAAGTTGGCATTTTGCATCGCCTGCACATCTTCGACGGTAGCTCTTCTTATGTTAATCCCCATGTCTCTATGTCTAGATTTGAAAAGTTCCTCGGCGCACCTAGTTTTAACAATCTTTGGTCGCGCGCACGTCTCTCATAGAGCGGGAAATAAGTACATGCAAATCAATATACGCCTCGAAAGAAAGATAGACGTAATAAAAAATAGATCAACTGAAACGTATTTGCTCTCTAAGTAGAAGCTGCTTGTCCAATTTGATCAAGAAAACAGTCCGTAGAGGAGCATTATCTGTAGGGGCAGAATGAGCAACCACGTTCGCATGAAACCCAGAGGAGTCAAGAGCACCTTCTATGATTCCAGCCACGAAGGCAGAGCAATTAAGGTTACCGTAATCTTTTGGTATGCTTATGAATTTTGACACCACTGGAAGATTGTCAATAATCATGTACTCGTCATTGACGTCTTGAGACTTTTCCAAATCGTTTGAGGTTTTCCCAAAAATACTCTTCCAAAAAGGGCCATGAATGAATTGTAATATCTCAATTATCTTTGTCTCTCTCTTACCATACTTCATTCCTTCCCTAATTTTTACGAGCTCTAGGAAACGCTGGCCAATTTGGTATCCGAGTCCGTTCAATCTGTTCTCTAGATCCAGGATCCCTTTCGATTTCTCCAGTGCCCAATTCACTGCTTCGCAAAAGAGGAATGCCATCGACGAGAGACTGATTTCATTGACCTTCTTTGTGCTGATGCTCCGATCATATACAGAGTTGTGAGATGTCGGCGTCAAGCTTATAGTTTTCTTGTTTAACAAGATCGAAGACGATTCTTGTGTAAGGGCATTGGAAGAAGGCCCCACAGCTGGATTATATCCAAATCCATGTTTGGACAGATCGCTAATAGATAGAGCTCCAAGAGAGCTCACAGATGGATAAATTGGTTTATCTGACATTCTGAGGGAGTAAAATTTTCTGGTATTTCGAGTGGACACCGGTAATCTGGATTCTAGGCGGTTGACTTCTTGTTTCTGTTAAAAAGTTCAAACGTGTGAATGAGCGCGCCTTGGGGTAAATCGTCCATGAACTAAACAGTTTTGCAGCCACCACTTTCAAAATCTCGAGGTAGGGTTTTTCATTAGACAAGCTGTATACTTCTTCCGACTTTCAAATTTTTCATTGTTTAAAGACAGCATGTTTCTCTCTGACCCCTTTTTTTGTTGGTTAACCTTTTTTGGCAGAGCGTTAGTTTGAAGTAAGTAACGAAGATACCGAATATTTTGGATGATAAAAGGTAAACATTTCACCTGCCAACTCATATTATGGGTAACATTATATTTACTTGTAGAAGACTTAAATTTTTGGGTTACCTGGTTCTGGCAGTAACAAAAAGTGGAGTCTTGGGCACATCATTTTATGCAGGTAGTGCTCTGAATAAACTGATTGCGTTGACAAAGCGAGTGGCGATGTGCTAAGCTCGCCTTCACTACACCTTCTTGTCTGATTTATACTTTGATTTGAATCCATCCATAGTTCTATAATTTGCTTCTAATTAGCACACAGGTTTAACAGGGTACAACGAAGAGCTAAGATGGCATCTCCTCAGAGCAAAGTTGGGAAAACAATCCCAGACGAACTTCCGAATATCGACAGGGACGTTCTCATGAAAAAACTCGAAAAGATACCGTTGGAGACTTTGAGAGGGATTCTTACCAACCAGGTAGACCTAGAAATAAGATTGAAGCATCGAGAACTACGACTCACGGATGAAGAAATGGGTAAATGTGAAGCTCAGATGTTAGCTCTACGAAAGTTCTTTGAAGTTCCGAATGACGTTCAACTTGACAAAGAACCTAACGATTTTACGATCAAATATTTCGACCTACTCAATAAGTCACTTTCGGTCAGTTACACTCAGCTCCTGAAACAAAGATATCAAGATAAACCTGAATTCAAACAAGATGTTTTTGAGCAGAATTCTAATCCAGGTCACTATCGAACCAGGTCCACGACATCATCCTTACGTCCCTCTTTTACGAGCTCGGGCCTTCGGGTAACCGGCTGTTTATACCGCAGAACCGACGGTGTCGTGGTGAAACTTACGTGCCCGGATTGCCAAAGAAGCAATTTTTCTTCTGCACAAGGCTTTCTCAATCACAGCAGAATAGCTCATTCTCAAGAATATACATCTCAGGATGCTGCGGCATTGAGGTGTGGCGAAATTCTACCTGATGATTTACAAGACGAAGAAGGGCTAGCTAGTTTGAAATCACTACGCCAAAAGAACAAAAACCCTTCTGAGAATCTCAACATCAACGAAATTTACTTTAATGGTCTCAGCAACTCATTGAATACCGTGCATCGGGGAAGCTTGAATCTGGAATCACAAGAGTCTGGGCGAAAGACAAGCAGATCTGATGGTGCGACTGTTCTGGACCAATTAAGGGAGAAATGTAGAAGTATTGAATCTTCACCACATACAGAGAGCCAGGATCATTCTCATGCATACAGAGGAATCCTCGTTGAAGGGGAGAACCATGCGCTCATGAACAAGCTCATTTCGAGTGGTGTGGCACATGATGCTGATGAGTACAAAAGCTTGATTGAAGAGGCACGTCGAAGCGTTCCGAACTCTCATCTATTTGAAGATGAGGAGGAGATTGCAGATGATGGCACGGAAGCGAACGAACCCACTTATCTGGATAGTTCGCGTAAGCCAGTATTACATGATAAAACGCAGGCCATCAGCGAAAACCGCAACACCAAAACTGAGGATGATATCGAGCAACGCGGGGATGGTCATGATAGTCACGCAGCGGGGTCTGGGAAGTATGAAAACCGGCTTCGCCGGCGTAAGTCGAGAGTGATTGTCGGGGTGCGCCCATATCGTGACAATTATCTAGATGCATTGGAGGAAGAGGAAAAGCAGAACCAAGCAAAGCGGAGAAGAAAATAAACTTGAAGTTAAGTCCCAACTATATAGCTGACATTCACGAGGACTATAGGAAATCGGTGACAGAAACAGAGCAGTAAGCCGAAGAACACTATCAACTACGGATGTGATAATAAGCTAATAATGTGGGGAACCCCTCAGGCGACACGCTAGCGCACAGCCGCCGTTAAAATAATATCTATTGAGTACAGACGTGAGTATTGTCTAGATACATTCTAGTTTACGTCTTACTATAGGTTGCGAGAGGCTAAAAATAAATGATAACATGCGAAAGATGATCCTATATAATGAAATTCGGTTACATAATGAAATAGTAGAGCAGATGGAATAAATTAAAACTACTGCTCCGTGCCAGACGCAATTGATTTTGATAAGGAGTCTAATTTAAAAAGGGTGAAATTAAAGTTCTTCTCGGAAGGGCGTTATTGAGTGCCGGAACGAATTCTTTCATTAGGCAACAAATTGCACGAGGCGCATTGATACATTTCTGTCAGGGAATCAATTACGGTAGCGCTGAGGAGGAGAAAAAAGGAGATAAAGAAGCGAAAGTAACCGGTTTCAGCTTGTCCAGTGTGTTTGTCGTGGAGTTGAAATAGTAACCTCATGCTCATATCTTCTGCAGTAGCGTTAAATTGCATATCTCATGGTCCGGAGACCGGTTACACGAGTTACCTCTGAGAACACCGTGCTCCAATTATCAAGCGCGGCGCATCTGTTAAAGACGGTTTAGACTCTCCTCTCGGACGAAACTGACAGGAGCGCGCATGAAAATGTGGTCTAGAACGGAACATCGATGACGCAATGCGGCCATCGGTGCTACAAAAGCTAGGCGATGCCAGATGGTTCGCGGCGATAGGGCATTCTATTTTTGTCCCGGAAGTCCTGAAGAGGAAAAACGACCGGAACTCACATATTAGATGCGTAATAAATTTATTTGCCAAGTGCTTGGATTGCAAAAAGTATGAAATATTGAAATCAGATCACACAACGATTAATCGTGATCAACTTTGAGTGATGTTTTGCCACCGTGAATAACGCCATAATCTCTCTAAACGCTCTTGACTACGAACCAGATGAGTGCGCTGCTGATGACGCAACACAATTTGGAGTACAATCACAATGCTCGAACGGCTGGACTTTGCCACAGCGAGTGTCAACTCAGTAACGTACATCCCTTCAGTGGTTTTTCCTTGTATCTCATCTCCGAACCCGAGTAATTTAATTATTTTATTTTGAATCT
>JAJMDB010000008.1:159123-254888 GCA_030573315.1 Osmozyma mogii
AAAAAAAAAAAAAAAAAAAAAAAAAAAAAAAAAAAAAAAAAAAAAAAAAAAAAAAAAAAAAAAAAAAAAAAAAAAAAAAAAAAAAAAAAAAAAAAAAAAAAAAAAAAAAAAAAAAAAAAAAAAAAAAAAAAAAAAAAAAAAAGGAGATAAACAATCGTCTTCAAGAAGCCTGGCCTGTTCTTTGTCCAAAAATTTTAGTATATCGTTCAAGGATATTCCGAAATTAGAAAGTTCGTTCTTTCTGTGTTCTACGACACGCAAGAGAAAAGCATTTGAACATTGGGGTCTCTTAGCTCGATATTCTACAATTCTGGAGATCACAAATGAGCACGAGTCCTTGTTGCACAAGCTATAAATTTCCGCCGTCTCCAAGAGACCTGAGTCGTTCAGACAAAAGCGATGACTACTTCGCCATAAAGGGAGATGATGTGAATGACACCATGAGAGATCTTACGGTTAACTCTCCTTTGATGTCTCTTGGCTCTGACTACTTTCATGTGGCCTCTCCCTCAACACAATTTTCAGCATCGGAACTCCATCATCCCCATCAGTATGTGTCTACTCATGAAGCTCATCAGAGCCATGATATGCGACCACCTTTGGCAAAATCAAAAGCTAAAGTCGGCTGCAGTTCGATATCGTCGCTTACTTCTGAAAGCACGTTAGTGGGGCATTCGTCATCAAATCTGCTGGCGGATTTCTATACCTCATCAGAGACTTTGGTCGGAGGAACACCATCTACATCGACTCCTAGTGGCCAGCACAAGAACCCATTACTGTTGACACTCACTGTGCCAAAGCGATCCTATCAACAGCCACACACTGCGAATGCTATGTCCAATATTAATGAGCCTCTTTATGAGTATGATGAAGATGATTGGCAAAAATCACGCTCAGCCGTCAACCCTTTTTTCAACTTAAAGGGTTCGAGCTTCCCATCCCCTCAGGGAGTCATGCCATCTCCCAAGCCTCCTGTTTTGAAGGGCTCAACCTCCTTCTCTGCTGTTAATGGCTCAAGAGACACAAAAACACCACTTTTGAAGAAACATTCAACATTATCTGATGTTCATCATCCTAATGACTTTGTGGCTTCGATAAAATCCGAACAAGTCAAGCGTCTACATTCTGCTCCAGCACCAGAGAGTTTTGCAGAGCCCATCATGTCGCTTTCGAATCGCATCAAATATGTTGGCATAGATACGATAAAAGACATTCTCTCGTCTGCTTGTGTTGACGAACAAACGAGACTTCCAACTGCTCTTGTTATCGATGTCAGGTCTTTCGCAGATAACGTAAAGTGTCATATTAGAGGGTCACTAAACGTTTGTCTACCTCTGACATTGCTCAAACGCACAAATTTTAATCTTTTACGTTGCATAAACTCGTTACCAGCATACGAAAAAACCATCCTACAAACGTATATCCATCACAACGAACAAAACAAAATCAATAACGTTACTTTCTCATATCCTGAGCGTGGAGTTTTTGGTCTACCCCCAGTTATTATTTATGATAACAACAACAGTTCTTCAAATCTTTATCATATGTGCAAAAAACTTACTGATACCTCTTGTTGGGATCAAAATTCATGTCCGCCCATATATTTGATGAATGATTCTTTCTCAACATTTCAGTATCTTTGTCCAGAACTCGTAAGTTCTGGTAAAGAAGAAGATATCGACATCAATCAGTTGGCAGTGAAACCGGTTCGATTCTCTGTTGGACAACCTCGAGTTCCAGCAAAATCTTCGTCTTTCACTAACGGTACAACTACACACACTGAAAACACACACCCAAAGTCAAATTCTATATCGGGTGGTGTTTTAACTGCTTCAGGAAGCGGTCCAGATACCCCAATTTCAAATTTCAAGCTCCCTCAAAACTTGCCAGTTTCGAGATTTAAAATAAGACATAATGAGGAAGTCTTCGATAACTTTTTAAGTCCTATGAACGAGACTTTCAGTCTCTCAAAATTGGATGAGGAAGAATTTTCGAAATTGCCGTATTGGCTTCAGTGTGTCGAAAAAGACAACTCCATAATTAACAAAGAGTTCAACAGGCTTGAACAACTCGAAAGAAACAGACTCAATGGGGCTCTTTCTGTGACGTCTTGTGGGTCTGAAAGGATAATCACCCCTGGTGGAACTGTCGAAGAGTGTCCTCAGATAAACTGTGGATTGGATTTCGGACACAAAAATCGATACAAAGATATTTTTCTATTTGACCATTCGCGAGTGAAGCTCAATGATTTCAGCAAAGTCAGACATTCACGACATGATAGTAACTACATCAATGCTTCTTACTTGAACCCAATTTCAAACATTGAAGACTTTATTGACCCCAAGAGCAACAGACTGGATTCTTCAAGCGGACACATGAAATACATTGCCACCCAGGGACCCCTTATGGAGACTATTGGTGACTTTTGGAGATGTGTTACTAATCAAGGGTGCCTTCTCATCGTATCATTATCCGATGAAGTTGAGAATGGAGTACACAAATGCTCAGCTTTCTGGCGTGAAGGGGTTTACAAGTCGGGTGAATGTATAGTTAATGTGGAACTAAAGGATGAAGAGTCGCATGGAAATTTCCACTTGCGCCTTTTCCGAGTCACAATCGATGGCCATATTGAGCATGAAGTGTTGCAAGTACACTTAGCTAAATGGGAAGATATGAGCACGCTTGCGAAGCCTGACGACTTGTTGGACCTTGTTGCTTTAAAGAGGTTTATCATCGGAAATGTTCCTGTTCTTTCTGAATACCCAACTTTGACGCATTGCTCGGCAGGGTGCGGTAGGACAGGTGTGTTCTGTGTCGTTGATTCTGTAATTAGTCTAGTGGAGAAAAACGGAAACTACTATGACCTCAGCAGGAATCCAATCTACGAATTGGTTAACAACTTGCGTCGCCAAAGAATCTCGATGGTCCAGACCATGAGACAATATTATTTCATATACGATGCATTGGCTCAGCATGCTCTATATGGTTCTCGCGGAACTTTGTTGAGCAGGAAGATTGTTAAAGACTTCATCATGAGGCGCAATCTTGATGCTCAGCAACACTGTAAATGAAATAGATTGGGTAATATGGATAGATAAAGGGAATCATTCGCGTAAGGTAATAAATTACTCAGAACTACACAATTGATCACGAAGGTTAATATATATTGTACATATTTTCACTTTTAAGCGTTGGCAGCCAAAGCTTGCTTCAAAGCGTTAGGGTTGGCGCCGATCACCTTCTGCACAACCTCACCGTTCTTGAAGAAAACAATGGTTGGCATAGAGGAGATCTCATATTGCTGAGCAATCTCTCCCAATTCATCAACATCAACCTTGATAAACTTGGCGGAAGTGTACTCGTTGGAGAATTTGTCCAACAAAGGAGCAATCATCTTGCATGGACCACACCAGGTGGCAAAGAAGTCGACAACGACCAAACCGTCGTGCTTGAGGGCTTCTTGGAACTCGGCAGTAGATGTGACTGGGTTAACCATTGTATTATGTGTATAAAATGTGATACAGAGATTGTAAAGTGCGGATGCTCGACCCTTAAATACCCGCGCTAAGCATACATTACCTAAGCATTTCGTGCTGGACTTCGCTCAACCGAGCGGAGATGACAAATCGCGAGTTTCGCTGCTGGAAGAAAAAAGAAAAAAAAAACCACTAATCTATTGCGATATCACTAAGGCATATGCAAGTGACCAGAATTGGCCAGAAACAGCAAATTCGTCAAAATTTGAAATTTGGTATCGAAGTAATTGGAAACTAATGAATTTTCTTTGTGAGAATGTCTGTACTCCGTATCTTTGTCCAATGCTCTCTGAATTGCTTGTTCAAGGAACGAAGATGCCATCTCATTTAATCGCGTCAATCCATCCTCTGAGTCTTCCCAAGTCTGAAGTAAGATGTTAGGTACACTGACGTAAGCGTCGTTCCATAATACACCGTAAGCCGTTTCCAGGGGAATCTTCGATGCATGCATCTCTAATGATGACAAATTGTTTACGTTGTGCCCGTCTTCTTCGATATCAGCCACTTCGTTTCGCCAGTTATTAAAATAAGAAAGTCCTGGGATGAGTATGTACGGCAATCTGCACCCCGGTTCCACGAGAGCCGCATCATCCTGGTAACCAATTTCTACTTGCGGCTCAATGTGTAGCCATTTACCCATCAATGTATAATTTTCATTTTCTGTATGCTTGAAGTCGTTCAATTGGACATCGAAAAACGGAATCAGCCATTCATACATGCCATTGGAGGGAAGAAATCCGTAAGTTTGAAAAATCGTATTTGCCAGTTTTGATAAAGAATAAGAAATTAAAATCTCTTCGCCGCTCTCCACTTTATTTGTCGTTTGAAGAATGACAGTCTCGCTTAATTTATCGACGTCAAATCTAGCATTCAGGTCCGAAGAATGATTGGCAAAATCAAGCATCGGCACCATCGTGATTTGGGTTTGATATTCGTATTCTTCATCGTCTTCTTCTAAAGCATGTGGAATGTCTAAAGTTCGGGATTTTATTGCTTGGTGAATAACAAAAGCATCTTCGAAAGATAAGTGAGGATGAAGTTCGGGTACTTGCTCCATTAGGTCATCAAAATGTTGACGAACTAATCTTTTCTCGTTTATTTGTTGTTGGATTAAGTCGTCACATTGACAGTCTTCAGTTTCATCAACATCTAGTATTTGTGTGGTCAAGAGTACCTTCAAGTAAGGCTCTACTGATTTAAGAAGTTTGTGATGGCCTTTGGACATCAAAATGGCAAAGCCCCACATGAAACTTCTGATTATGAGCGTTTCGACCGGAAAATTGAGCACGGACAAAATATGTTTTATTAAATCTCCACATTGCTGATCCTGTTCCAGAATCTTGGAAAGATGATCCAATAGCGAGTGGATATCAAACGTTAAGACGGGAGGAACCGAAAGAACAGTAGTATCAGGATCTATGTCTGATTTAGCGAAAATTCCCCATCCACCTAAAGCGGATTCCTTGATTTCAATTTCATCACTTAAGATTGCACCTTCGCTTTTAGCCCACGAAATGCTTTGTTCGATAACGTTCAGCATGGTATTTTCACGCGGCACAGGCTGATCACCGGGACAAAGTGTGGAGTGCGCTAGTTCTCCACTAGCTAATACAAAAATATTCTTATTACACGAACATATCAATTTTCTTGCGTTGTAGAATGATAACTGATGATACTTGTTGCTATATTAAGGCTTTTAGAATTTTTTTTTCCCTTTCTTCTTACTATTCATTTAAAAAAAAAAAAAAAAAAAAATGCAAAGAGCACAGTTTGCATTTGCTTTTTAAAATTTGAACTTCTCTTCCAGAATTCAAGATTGCAAAAAGGTACGTTCTTGAAAAAACATGAACAGAGGTGAATATGTTAAAATATATCAGGTAAAATCCTTAGAGGCTTTTTTAACAGAAGCTACAATTTAAAAGAGACATATCGGAAAACCTTACTAATTTTACTTAGAAAACTCGCATAGTCGATATTCCGGAGTAGCTTTAGTACTGAAAGCCGTACACCGGAAATGAGATTGTCAAAAAAAAAAAAAAAAAAAAAAAAAAAAAAAAAAAAAAAAAAAAAAAAAAAAAAAAAAAAAAAAAAAAAAAAAAAAAAAAAAAAAAAAAAAAAAAAAAAAAAAAAAAAAAAAAAAAAAAAAAAAAAAAAAAAAAAAAAAAAAAAAAAAAAAAAAAAAAAAAAAGAGAAGAAAAAAGAAAAAACGAATAGACATACGAACTTGCGAAAACCAACTAAGTCATGTCTTGGGACGACGAGGATTTCGACATTCCTACAACCTCTAAAACTGCTGCTGCTTCTTGGGAAGATGAAGCCGAAGATGACCAGGTCCTAGAATCTTGGGACGTGGATGAAGAAGAGGAGGCCAGAAAAAAGAAGGCCGAGGAAGACAAGCGTAAGGCTGAACAGAAGAAGAAGCAAGAGGAACAGAAAGCAAAGAAAGCTGCTGCTAAAAGTGGTGAGCAGAAACCACTAGAAATAGACACTGTGGATGAAGCCACCAGAAGGGAAATGTTGAGAAAGGCCGAGTTAGAGGCTGATTTGAACAACGCAGCTGACCTTTTGGGCGGATTGGGTGTTGCAAATGATAAACTTGATGAATTGACTGCTCATCCAAAGGAGAGAGCCGCTGCAAAAGCCGCTGCTTCCGTCCCCTCCAGACCAGCAATGACCAAGGACACACCCTTGGAAGAACATCCTTTGTTCCAGCCATCCAACAAGCAAGAATTTGAAAAGCTTAGAAAAGCTTTAAGTACAATTCTCACTGGCTTGGCCGAGGATTCACTTTTGAATTATTCTTCTAGCTTGGCAATCGACTTGATCAGAGATCTTGTTAAACCATTGACCACAGAAAACACCAGAAAAGTGGTCTCTACATTGAACGTGATCATGAAGGATAAGGAGAGACAAGATAGACAAGCAAGGTTACTGAAGTCTGGTGGTACCGCAACCGGAGGTGCCGGTAAGAAGAAGGCCAAGCCTGCAGTCAAAACGAACGTGAACGAGTCTCATTTCAAGAAAGACGTGTTGGATGAAATGGACCCAGACTATGGCGACTTCGGCGATGACGACTTTATGTAATATATTTAGGGTATTTAAAGGTTTACCATTTTAAGAATTAACTGTATATTTTTTTTTTTTCTATTTTAGTTAGCATTTGTTCCTTCGGTGGATCGAGATGTAGCGCTCGATTTCTAAATTCGCACGTGATGAGATTCTTCGGAGTGAAATATCTATCGGGACCGCATCAAGAATCCCTTGCAACCACGGTGCCTTTGTGAATGATTCGATGAGCTCATTTCAAAATGCTCTTGCTAGGGTAACGCGTATGGTGCGTAACATGGAGCCCAAGCAATCAACAGCCCGACCGATAACGAATTTAGACATGAATTCAAACACACCACAGCATGAACCACGCTCTCGAGCGAAGATCTCGAGGCTACAGTTCGAACTTGCACGATCTCTGATAAAAGGCTTCCAACGAAAAAAATACCAGCACTACTTAGAGCCCCTAGACATGCCGGCTTTGAAGATATACAACAAGGAACAAAAGGAATATGACCATATTAAGGCAACTTCGAATAAGCTCGCTCAGCGGAGTACCAATCCTACTGATGTTCTTTCCACTTTCATGACTTCCAGGACTAGGTTTTACTCAATGTTAGACTTGCTCGTCGAACTAACTCCGAAAAGCCTTAAAAATGAGGCAACCCTACTTGACCAACAGCAATTGGAAAAAGTGCTTCACGAACAAGACATGCTATACCAACAAAACAAGTTTAGCGTACCACAATATAACTTTCATGAAGTTCCACCAATTCCAAACCCACTTACTAAAGATTCTTTTACTGAATATATTTATTTTCTCACACATGTGAGGATGCCATACAAGAATTCACTGTCACTCTTGAGTGGTATTATACCCGAAATCCTTTTAAACACTCATCTGTTAGATAATGATGTTTACAAGCCTTTTCGTTCCACAGACACATACAACAGCCTCATTCATTACTTTGGGTATGAAAAAAAACAATCGTCCTTTGCTCGTGAATTGCTTCTCGTTATGGCAAAAGATGGTCACTCTCCAAATGTCGATACGATGAATGAATTGCTCAAAATATGCAGAGTTCATTCCAAGAGCAAGTTCCTCGTAAGCACATATACGGTGGTTGCAAATTATCTTAAGATAATGAAAAACAGGAAGATGGAACCCAATTTGACTACTTGGGTTAGGATATATGAATGCATTAGTAATATATTTCTCAGGGAAGTGTTCATCAATCGCATGGTATCCATTAACTTGCCAATACTGGACCATTTTAGTTTAAGGATACTAGATGATTTTTCATCCACAACTTCTGATACCAATGAGGTCATCAATTTTATCGAGAAAAATCTCCGTCGTCACAATTGGAAAAGCGACCCTCGATATTCAGGAAGAGTACTAGCTTTCATGGTAAAGCATTCCAGAAACAATGAAGATCTAAGTATGCTATGGGATCGGCTTAACAGCTACGCTATTGATGGAGTTTCCGTGAAGAATATTATTGGAAATATCGGCTCTCACAATGGCTTGCGTTTTAAAACTTATCTCGCGCTCAAGATCTACTTTCATTTCAAAAGCCATGTAAACCCTGATTCTGCAGAAATCCTCACTCGTGTGATACAGATAGCAACACAGGACAGGATAGAGATATCTAAATTATCCTTCATCGTTCGATGCCTAATTCACCACGAGGCAGTTGAAGTTTTGAGTTTGCCGGTCGAACTCGACATGAAAACCAATCAGCAATTATTTTGTGATAGTGAAGAGCCTAAACCAAAGATCTACGAATTTCCTTTCGATTTGCCCAGAGGAAATTTTCCCGAACATTATAGAATATTAAAACGCATGACGAGAAATCATCTCACAGATTTTGAGGCAAAGACAATCCTTCTTTCTGAGAATAATAAGGAAATCAGAATGCCTTGGGAGATGCTTAACAAAAATGAATTAAATCTGTGGGAGGATTTTAAAGCTGTGCTATCAAAAGATGACCAACTTTGGTTGAACACGGAAAAGAAAGCATCGATTTTAGGCTTACAAGAAGCTACTGAGCATTTAGATAAGGAACTTGTTCAAGTCTACAGGAAAATTAACAATATACGCAAAGGCCTTAATCACGACGTTAATTTGATGACCAGGCTTCAGAATGGGTACGGCGCAGAAGTTGAAAACGAGATGCGCGAAAGAGGCATTCTTCCCCAACATGCGGTGGATCAACATGTAAATAGAAAATAGATAGTACATACACGCGTTTTTCATTCTACTAATAAAAATAGTACGATCTACTGTGCTTTGAAAATTACCGGTAGTTAGTTAAGCTTTTTGTTTTCACTCAGTATCTCACGGAATTCAGACTCGATCCAAATCGTTCTTAGTCACGTGATAAAAACATTTGGCCTTGATCCAGGTTTGTTATTAAATAATTTGGACCTTAAAGATGTCCCACTATGCCTATGGATTTTGCTCTCCTGATTATCGCTCGGGGTTTGACCAGCTATCTAATCATCTGCTAGAAGCCCTTGATCAGCTTCACGAACTCAAGAAGTTTGTTCTTTCTTATATCAACTTTTTCAACTCGAACAGTGAGTTCATGGGTCGGCTTGCAGTGAACAGTTTTCCTATTGATAGCTCGTACAGAGATCCTAAAGAAAAAGACAACATTTTGAATGGCCACCGAGGAAATGACAACAAAAAAGCTTCGAAAGAGATCGACCTAAAACATATCTTCAGATCGCACATCGACAGAGTTGCCTTGGAACTGGAACTACAGCTGAACTTAAGCGCAGACATAGATATCAATGTTTATGGGAAATTGTTGGCATTTATCAAAAATAATGAGCCACAAATAAGAAAGGGATTGTCCATAATTGCTGACCTTTTGGATGAGTACGATTTTTCATTTAAGACAATGGAGGAGAACAAAGAGAAGTACCTTGAGATGGTGCTGCTAGGTGAAGCCTCTGGTATTGACCACAGAATTGAGCATGAATCTGAAGCTGGTCTAAGTGAGCCGTTACTGGCACCATCAGGGGAAGGAAATGACAGTACTTCTGACCAGATAAACCCCACTGGAAGCCAACGTCATGAAACTTTTGAGTTTCCTCTTGATATCGGTGCAGTAGTCAAGTTTGATACAAAAGAGCTCCTTAAGTCCTTTCTCACAAAAACTATCAAAGGAATACCCACGGTGAAAAGAAAAATCCCCTTTCCCGGATACCGAAATGAAATCTTTCAAGGTGAACAGTTATGTGATTGGCTCAAAACCAACCGACCTTTTGGTTTCACACCACTGAGATCTAATATTGAGAAATTGGGGCAAGGCTTACTTGATCTCAAGCTTTTACATGGCTTTGGGATTTTCGCAAAAAGATTTAGAAGTGAGGGATCATGGTATGAATGGTCAGAACTTGCCATCAACTTCATCGAAGATCAAGTTGACGAGGACGCATATTTGTCACTGCCATCACAGAGATCATCGGCTAACTTGTCTGATAAAATTTTGACGGATGTTTCTCAAACGACAAATCGGTCATTGAATTCCGTGCTCAAAACATTTGCGAGCTCACTTTCCAAAAAGAAATTTCTGGAGGAAGTGCTTAAAGAGCTTGAAGTGGAATATAATAACTCATATGAAGATTTTCAAAGGCTCAGACATCTTCTCGACACAGAGCTTCTAAGTCGATCTGAATCTTTAGAGAAATTTGAAAAATTAAGAATTGAGCTCATATATCATTCATTGACGAAATTGCTGGAGATCATGCACAAACATTCTATAAAGTCTACACATTCACTTCAAGAGTTTACCAAAAGATTTATTGAATCCTACAACAAACCAGAGAATTTTCTTCATGATTTCGAAAAGAACTTCCAGAAATTCAGCACAGGAATATTCTTCCCTTCTATGATGCCTGCTGATGCCCTAGATAAAAAGCTTTTTGATGCTAGTCATTCCAATACTCTTTATCAAAATATCAAATTGAACTTCAATCTTTACAAAGACATCGCCCTTCAACTAAATGTCTCTTCCACTGACAAAGCTTCCGTGCTTAGCCTACGATCAGTTCCAGTCTTTTTGATAAGTGTGGTTGAAATCCTTTATTCTTCTTCTTCCATCAAAAGTGCTTCAGAACTACAAGAACTATGGCTAATAGCATTAGATCATCAAGACTATTGGTCCACTAAGTATGAAATCATCAACTTAATCCAAAAATTCACTCCTCCCGATGAGCTCAACATTCATGACGAGAATGCTGTTGAGTTGACTATCATAAAGAACATCTGCGGCTGGCTTGAGGGAAAAGATTCTCATCGCATAATGAACTTCTTTAAAAACTGGCTTTTGGAATCAAGTGATTCAGTTATTCCGTGCACTGTTTACGACTCTATTTTGAAGATTTATGACAGAAGTACCAATCCGGAAGGGAATTATAAAGCTGCTTTGACAAGGGTACTTTGTTCTATCCCAAGGTGCAACCTCAGCTCTCTTATATTTATCCTCGAAAGTTTGTGTAATGCTTTTGACATCGAAGGCATTGCAGGGTATGGCTCCAAAGATGAACTTGATTTTGAAGAAACTAAGGAGAGTAGTGACCATGAATCAACTGCAAAAAAACTCAATGATGCTGAAGCAATCGGTTCTGTTCCTTTCTTACACCTTATTCTTAGGCCCTCGGTCATGAAAAACTTTAAAGGGTTCAAGCCGCCATTGGCTGAATATAATATGATTCTCCTGGATCTCTTGGATCTTCAAGTTAGGAAAGATTTACTTCACGCACTCATATCAAACGAACAAAAAGTTATTGATAGAAACGAGAGCCAGAAAAACAAGCTAGCCATTGACAAACGGGCTTTGAAAAGGGTGATTTCTCTGGAAACCCCATCGGCAGAAAAATCAAGGATTTCTAATAATAAGGAATTACTGAAATCTCCTGAAATTAATGCTCAGAGAAATTCGCCGAGAATTGTCAATAATGGAGGTGAAGAGTTTGCTCCTCGTCCGTTTAGGGTGACAGCATCTCCAAGACCCGCATCAGCTTCGTCGAACCAAAAATGAGTTCAAATTAGCTCTTACAATTAATTTTAAAGACCCTTCTATCATGCAATTAAAGTAATTAACTTCACTGACCCTTGACTCTAGATAGGTCCGATCTTTTTCGTGGCATCTCGCACATTGTGATCTTCTGCACCCGGCCGAGTTGTTGACGACAAAACAAGAAAAGAATAACTAACCCTATCATCCCAAATACGACAATGACTTCGAATCCTCCGTCAATCTCTTCAATAAAATTCTCAAGATTCATGCCATATAAAGCTGCAACATATAAAGCAAAGCCCAAAGAAAGCAAGCCAACCGAAAATCTCAAGCCCAAGAGCATAAGGTCATTTCTGTTTGCATCTAAAACAAACTTTATAAGCTCTTCAGAAGTTTTGATTTGAGATATTAAATCTTCCACCGTTTGAACAATCTCATCAATAGTAGCACAATAAGACTCTAATAAAAGTTCAATCTCTTGGTGATTTGCAGACACCCTCTCTGTACCTCTCAGCCGTTCAGTAAGGTAAAGAGCGTTGAGTTCATCATCCTGCTCTAGGATATCATTTAAAAGATCACCCACTAATTTAACTTTTTGATGAAACTGAGCTAGTTTCTTTGATTCTATAAGTAGGTAACGAAGTTTAGTTCTTTCAATAGAATGCTCAAGGCTCAGAAGAATGTTTTTCAACACTGTTCGATGAACCTTCATTTCTGTATTTAGGTTTGAGGTAACATTAATCAATATTGCCTCTAAAGCTCGAAATTCATAAGGAAGACGAGATGCATCTGGATGGCTAGTTTTTAGCCGCTTAGAAAGTTCTTTAAGGAACATATTGTGAGAGTGAGACGTCCCATACTTCGAAGATGATGTTGAAGACGAGGCCTCAAAAACGACAAGAGAGTCGTGCTTTATTAGAGCCCTGATGTTAAGAAAGTTGAGCAAAATGCAATCACGTCGAGTCACTAACAGAGGCACAAATTCGACATGTACCCCTGTCACAGATTTCAGGCTGTCTGTATGAGATCTCACAACTTTTCTCAAGTCTCTGGGTAGAATATTGTACTTACGCATAAAATCTTGCTTTCTCAAGTTTTTGCCATGAGTAACCATATCGCCTTTGTTGTTGTAGATGGTGCATTTTATGAATTCGTTTTCAGGTTTATTGCTCCTGAGAGTGTTTGTGAGAAAAACATCATTGAAAACATCTTGGTAAAGGCCTTTGGATGCTTCACTTGACGCACTTTTATATCGTAGGAAGTTTAGTCTCGCCAGGGGACAAAATTGTGTTATTTTGGTGGCTCTCTTTAGTAGATGTAGCATGAAAAGATAAGATGCGTTGCGGCTCTGATCGCGATGAATGTAGTCAACCTCTACATCGCGAAGGCCACTTAGCTGATAAAAGTTGTTAGACGCGTTTTGCTTACCTAGCTAATACTTCCCTTGAAGCGAGAGATTATGAATTGCCAGCTTTCTCGAGCATAATTCAGCAGAAACTTCGAATATTTTTTTGAACTCAAACCATGGAAAGGATATCAAGCTCGGACGAGCTTGAAGTGTGTGAGGAAGTGGGAAGAGGAGGTTTTGGAGTGGTTTATCGTGGTATAATCAAACACAATGGCAAGGAGGTTGCTATCAAGCAAATTGATCTTGAGAATGACCTGGCTGATATTTATGAGGTTTACAAAGAGATAACCATACTTTCTGAATGCCGCCTTCCCCAGATCACAAGATATTTGGGCTGCTTCGTTAAATCGTATAAACTCTGGGTCATTATGGAGTTTGTCAACGGTGGCAGTCTCTTTGATCTCTTGAAAGCAGGCCCAGTGGAAGATGAAAGAGTCGTTGCAGCCATGGCGAAAGAAATTCTAATAGCGTTACATTATTTACACGATCAAGGCAAGATACACCGTGATCTAAAGTCTCAGAACATTCTTTTAAGCCAAGAAGGCGAAGTTAAACTTACAGACTTTGGGGTGTCAACGCAACTTTCCTCCAACTTTTCTCGAAGGAACACCACAGTTGGAACTCCGTATTGGATGGCCCCAGAAGTGATTGCGAATAGTACTGGTGGCCATAGCTTCAAGGCAGACATTTGGTCATTCGGGTGCTGCGTGTTTGAGCTCAGAAATGGAAAACCTCCTCTTCAAGAGAATTACCCACCCATGAAAGCTCTTCGACGAATGTCTACTTGTCGCACGGACGAGGAATTTGTCGGTTTGACAGGTCTCAATGAAAAAAGTGAATGGTCGGAAACTTTAAAAGATTTTTTACTTTGCTGTTTTACTGTTGACCCATTCCAGAGAGCTTCTGCACTGAAGCTTCTTAGACACAAATTTATAAGCCTTGCAAATGAGCTTCCACAAGATTTGAAAAATAAAAAGCTACGTCAGGTCATTACGAAGAAACTTCTCTGGGACCAGGACAATCATTTCACACAAACAAAGAGATTTTATGCTCCAACTGAAATTGCATTGAATCAGAAAAAATGGCAGTCCGGTGATCGGCCTGACAATGTGAACAAAGAAGAGCAGCAGGTCCAGTTCAATTTCAGCTCTTTGAATGAGGAGGGCGACTTTGTGGCTGCCCAAAATGAGGAAGCTGCCGGTCCTAAAGGTACTCAGGGAATATTATCGAGAGCTTCAAGCTCGGTCTCTGTTTCCAACGAGGTCCCCCAAGCCAATCGTCAAATAAAGGCTGAGTTTGTCAGAATACTAAACAAAGTTTTCCACAAAATAGAGCAAAGAATCAACCTCACGACAGAACAGTATGATGAGCTCGTTCAGCTAAACGATAAGCTCATTGATCTTTTCGTCTTTGTTCCATGCACGGACAATGCCTCCAGTCTGCTGAATAAAATTCTTACGACACAATACTTGAAATATTTGTTAAAAGAAATAAGCAAGATCCCTGGCGAAAGTCTGACTCGTCCCGTGCTTCGAAGGTTCGTTCTTCCTTCACTCATGCAGGAAATTATTCCATCTGAAACTTCTACATTCAGAAAAAAAGGCGCTAGCTCTCCAATGGATGACATTGAAGCTAGTCTAATGGAAACTTGGCTTCATAAGATGAGTTAAGTGGTACAGTCTACTCACGTGCTCAAACCATGTTTGATGTCGCGCTCACAACGCGTGCAACTTATCAGTTGAAGAAGCAGAGCGTTTACTCGAAACCCACAAATGGAGCACCTCAATCATGAAGAACCTCAAAATAAAAAATCTAGAAATGAGCAAGACGCAAGCATAAATGCCGATGAAGATACGGTCGATTTATATACCTTGAGATATTCCGTATCTCCCAAACAACCAGAGCTGGCCAATGCAGTGAAATTCTCACCAGATGGTGAACTTCTTGCCGCATGTTTCTCCAGTGGACTGATACGAGTTTATAAGGCTGAAACTGGCTCAGAAGTCACAACATTGACGGGACACGCCAAAGGAGTTAATGATATCGCCTTTTCTCCCATTGATAGCAATGTTCTTGTATCATGTTCAGATGATTTAACGGTACGATTATGGTCCATCAGCAAAAAGAAATGTATCCGCATATTAAAAAAGCATACATATCATGCAACCAAGGTTTGTTTTAGTTCAAAAGGCAATCTTTTGATCAGTGGTGCTGCCGATGAGACTTTGGTGGTATGGGACCTCACCAGTGGAAAAAGTCTCAAAACACTTGCAGCTCATTCGGATCCCGTGAGCTCTCTATGTTTGACACCAGACGATAGCATTATCATCAGCTCTTCATATGATGGACTTATGAGGCTCTTCGACTTGGAGTCTGGTCAATGCCTTAAAACCTTAGTGTATAATAGTTCTACCCATGGCACGGCCACGGCTTCGACAAATGACGTTGTCAACTTTCCTGTATCACAAGTGAGAATGACACCCAATGGCAAATATATATTGAGTTCCAGTCTCGATGGAAAGATTAGGCTCTGGGATTATATGAATAACAAAGTGGTGAAGACTTACTACGGTCTCCAGGGCACCAAGGCTGTGAGTCAGAGATACAATTGCGGGACTCTATTTATCACTGCAACTCATGAGCCTCTACTAGCATCTGGATCTGATGACTGTGGTATATTATTTTGGGACGTCCAATCCAAGAAAATTGTCTGCCAATACCAACAGGGCTCGACCGTTCTCGAATTGGACAGCCTCGATAACGGTCGACTTCTTGCATCTTCCACCCTTCAGGGTACTATTAATTTATATGAGCTTAAAAACGAGTTCATAAGCGAGAAACACTTCAAATAATTTTTAAAAAAGAAGTAGTGTCTGAAATGCAAATTTAGTGAGCGGTGCTGATAACGATCAGTGGGAGAGCTTCCTTTTTATCGCACATCCGTGCATCCCATACAATCGAGCTACAAAAAGTCAGGTAACTGCTCTCGATATATACAAGTACTACGTTCTATATATTTTACTCATGGAGCAACGCAGAAATTTGTTCCGCTTCGATGCTTCGCTGCTTCGTCTTCCTAAGTCTCAAAAGTTGAGATCCATTGGCATTTATCTCGCGGGAGCTTTGTTTGCCATTGGATTTTGGTCAATAGTGGATGCTGCTGTTTATTCCAAAACCGTGAACGCCAGTGTGGTTCATATTACATTCGTGGACTGGATCCCATTTATTTGCTCTACATTAGGTATGCTAGTTGTCAATTCAGTCGAGAAGTCGAATTTGCTCGCAGATGGACAAAACCTGTTTTTGGGTGAGGGCCAAACGAATGCTTGGGCTGCAAGAGTCATTCTTTTCTTTGGCTTTTCCTTGTTGGCTGGTGGAATGGCTGGTTCATTCATGGTTTTCATTCTCAAATTTTTGATGAAACACTACACGTTTCCAACATTAGGAATGGGGGTTTCAAATATCATATGCAATGGTTGCATCATGTTGAGTTGTATTGTCTTGTGGTTGTCCCAAAACATCGAGGATGAGTACAGCTACAGTTTAGCTTTGAACTAAACGTATTACAATGGAATGTATCTATAAGCTATAAAATCAACAAGATAAATGGAACATATCCTAAATACACTAGACTTTGAATACATTCACAAATGAGCCAGCTTTGAAAGCTTTTTACTGTTTCTCTTAAATGGGCGATGTGAATTTTGAAGTCTCATTTAGTGTAAAACCATAATGGATATTTAGTGCCCAATTGCTTGACACGAATCAGTTCTCATTGAAGAAAACACATTGGATTCATCAATTCCTTTTGGGAACTCATCAAGATTATATCATTGAACACAAATGATGATAATGATAATTATTTAAAAAAAATAATAAAATAAAGTTGAGTGAGAAATAAAGTTTTGTGAAGAAATCCTTATTTTTTCAAGAACTCATCCTTGTATGGCCCAAGAAGCTCTAGCTCATGGGGTGTAAAGTCCAGCAAATTCATTTCTATAGGTTCTTGAGCACCTCTTGGGTATACTTGGAATTTATCATGTCTGAGTTCATAAAAGAAGGGGTGAACCAAGACAGCTCTAGGGCTAGCTCGGGTGTCTGGATCATAAACAAGGATTTTCAACAACAAGTCTATCACATCTGGAGGAGAATTAGAGAATATCTGTTCAAATCTCTCCTTGATTGAGCAATTAAATAGTTTACTCGAAAACATATTACCTCTGTACTGAGGATTGCTTTTGAAGAAAAATGTTTTTGGAGGTGGTCCCAAAAGTTTTGAGATTTCTTTTAATTGCAACTCCGAGGACTGACCTTGGAAAATAGGTTTACCCAAAAACATTTCAGCAACGACACATCCCAAACCCCAAATATCAATTTTAGTTGTGTATACCGTGCAGCCCACAATCAATTCTGGAGCACGATAGTATCTGGAGCAGATGTAACTCACAGATGGCTGATTTGGTTCTAGTTGTTTTGCAGACCCAAAGTCGCAAATCTTTAACCTCACAGTCATGGGATCAACCAAAATATTGGAGGGCTTTATATCCCGGTGCAGAATATTAAGACTATGCAAATAAAGCATTGCTCTCGCTAATTGGAACGTGTAGGCTTTCATGTGTGGATAAGGGATTGTGTACTTCGACTGGCGATAATACTTAATCTCGTTTTGCAAGTTGGATGGTAAGCACTCCATCACCAAGTTTTGATAAATTTTCCCGTCGACATGACTTCTTTTGTCGAAAAAGTATCTCAAGCTGACAATGTTTGGATGTTTTACCGTCCTCAAGATCTCGAGCTCACGACACTTGTATTCAGTTTGGGCCAATACCCTTTTGATGGCAAAAGGGCCTATGCGAGGGGGTTTTGGATGGCCCTGATCATCTAAAGGAGCCAAAAGAGCTTCCACGACAGTGCCGAACGCACCCTCACCAATTCTCTTGTATTCTTTGACGTACATTCGCCTCGATTCTGATGTATCATTATTGACAACATCATTCAAAATGTATTCGTCTATTGGAGCAATGTCGGCCATGATGTCTGTTTAATTTCGAAGATCTATAGTTTAGTGTTCACTCTCAACGTTAGTAAACACTGTCGTCAACAAATGAGTAATGACAAGAAAAAAAATAATAATAATAACAAAGCGTAAAAGAAAGACGGGGTAAATAAATATGCTTCTAAACCAATTGTAGATATGAATACCAAACGGTTAAATTAACTCTCAAGGAAATAAGGAAGCTTGGTTTGGAAGATAATCTGTGTGGATGATTCTCTGACTCGTTTGCTGGAAACGTAGATGGGTGACCTCGAGGATGGATAATTTGGCGCGTCTCGACGCAGGATTATTTCGAGAAAAGCCGGTCCGAAAAGCTTTATGGGTTCGTATGTCAGTAAATTGTTGTACTGGTAGACTCTCAAAGTTTGGAAGTCGACTTTAGGGACAGGAATAATGATGTGTTATCAGTTGTTTAATTTGTGTAAGTGGTGCAGTCTGAGTGTGCTTGGATCACGTGAGTTGAGGAACGCTTTTCTGTAACCGAGACGATGCAAAAGTCAAGTCGGACATATAAAAACAATAATCTTTATTTTTATGCAAAGAATAGCATTGAGTGAAAAATTTTATTTACTGAATAATATACTACGGTTTATAATACGTTATTATACATGATATAGTGAGTCACTTTGACCAAAGAGGGGGGCGAAGTGCGCGATCGCAACTATTGTGCGCATTTGGTTGTTGTCTTGTCCACCGTGTATTGGGAAAATTGAGACTCTCAAAAGAGACCTGTACACAAACCAAAACAATGACTTGCAACCAAAGGGATCGAGATCTTTGATAACGGTTTGACTTTATTTAGTAGAGGACACTCGTTTACTTAGACTTCGTAGACCCCCAGTTGAAACCTCGAAACCTACTGGTCCAGCGTCAGGAGCCACTGACAAATTCTGGAAGAACCATCAGTTAACACACATCAATAATGAATGAATCATGAACATTATGTAGCACATTAAGACAAAGAAAAAAAAAAAAAAAATTGGAAGCTTCAAAGCATTAACCTCTACTCTTCTGAAATATTGCCGGCTGTGCTTTGTCACTTGCAACGAAACCGAGAAAGCACGTTCACAGCCAATTGAGATCCGTACACCAAAAAACTGAGAACAGAAAAATAGAATACGTGCTGAAAGAAGCAGGGACCGAGTTTGAAGTTGAATCCGGCAATGTTTTCCGGTCTTAAGGCATCTTTGTTTGGTCGCCTGACCTTATCATTAAATACTTCCAGATATTTACACAACCTGAGTCGAGTCTTTGCCGAGGCGAAGGACACCATCGTTCAGAAAGGTGAACCTGTCATACTGTCAAATAACGAAAGAGTCGTCTTGTGGAAGATCTTTGCCAGATGCAACAAGCACAACACGATCTGTTCTTTGGTTGCAGTGACCGAAGACTTAGACTTCATGAAGAACAACGAACATCTTTCGTACAATGACAAGGTTCTTTACTACATGCAGTTACCACACAAGACCAAGTTCACGGTCAGCGCTGGTATGTTGGGCTTCAGAAAGGCTCAAAGACAAGAATACGAGGCTGGATACCAAGTGAGTGTGAGGTTATTTAAGATGATTGAAGAGCAGAAATTGATAAGCAGCACAGACAAGATTGAGGTGGTGATGACCAACTTTGGCAAGGGAAGACCTGCGTTTGAGTCCTGTTTGGTTGGAAAAGAGGGAGCCCGTATACGGAATAACATCTCTCGTATCACGGACGCCACCACTTTGAAGTTTGGTGGTGTAAGAAGTAAAGCTCAACGTCGGTTGTAAGGTTTATTTCATGTATATAGTTAGCATAAATTTAAAGATCATTTACTTTGCAGCCAAGCAAGTAGTGAGGAAGAAGGGTTGAGGGCCAGTGCGGCTTGAGCCCTAAACCCTTGCACGTGCGAGCGACTTTTTTCACTGTCATGCTCACGTGCACCGTCCGTGCTCACGATTCTTTGTCCGTGTGCAGGTCCCCTCGCATTGCGAGCAGATTTTTTCATCATCGACATCCTCACTCATAGAATACCTTTTCGAAGACTTACGATCAACAATGGCTCCAAGTATGTACCAACGTAATTGTTAATGAGCTCACTTGAGATAGCATTCCAACGTTTGAAATATGAATCCTGCCCACTTACGCCCCAATTTGGTGGCTCCCAAACACTCCCCAGTGATTAAACCACATTTGAATTCTACTTTCCCCCTGCAACACCTATGTGAAAATAATCCGAATACCTCAGCATATCTGTGAATATGAGCTTTTACCATGAATTTTGTACTAACTCAATAGACACTAAGGCTTCTGCCGCCAAGAAAGCTGCATTGAAGGGTACCCACTCCAAGACTTTGTCTAAGGTCAGAACCAACACCACCTTCAAGTTGCCAAGAACCTTGAAGTTGAGCAGAAACCCTAAATCTACCTTGACTGTTCCTCACGCCCCAAGATTGGACGCCTACAAGATCATCGTCTCCCCTATCGCCACTGAGACCGCTATCAAGAAGGTTGAGGATGGTAACACCTTGGTTTTCCAAGTCAGTGTGAAGGCCAACAAGCATCAAATCAAGCAGGCCGTCAAGGAGTTGTACCAGGTTGACGTTGAGAACGTTAACACTTTGGTCAGACCAAACGGTACCAAGAAGGCTTACATCAGATTGACTGCTGACCATGACGCTTTGGACGTTGCTAACAGAATCGGCTACGTCTAATCTTCATGTCATCATCGGTATAGTGTAATTAATAAAAACGCGGAACAGACTGCTGTAGTTGAAACTGAGGCCAGGTAAAACAGAAGATCCCAATCCAGGGCACAATGAGAATTTAACCAATAAGAGAGTAGTGTCTTTCCGGGTGGAAACTACTTAAAAAGCTTTTACTTGCACGTACGAACACCAAGTGCTAATATTTTATGGTCCATGAACACGGCTTTCGGGTATTTGAATAAAACAAGAGCCCATCTCTAAGTAGTAAATTTTTTACTCAATCGGTCATGGTGCGGGAAGAATAGGTTATCATGCCTCGATCTGTGAACCTAAAAGTGGTGAACAGACACCAACTTATTTCCATCCTTCCCGAAGTAAATCCCTTATACAGGGCATAATATCCCGTGTTTGCTGCGGATGGTCTGCGAGTACCTCCAAGCCTTTTTCTCTTGGGTTGCATTCGAGAAAGCTGCCAGGGAGTTTCGTAGTGATTCAGATAAAACCAGAGTATCGTCACCATTCACTAGATTTTATGTTGGCATAGAGGAAATAATTATTTTATCATTGCACTCTTCAAATTTCACCACGGATTTATTTTCCCCTCTCCTGTAGATAATAGTGAGATCTACTTTTTTGTATGTGCTCTGGTAGGCTTGGTCGCGTCTAGTCCCATCCGCGCTTTAAACCCCATTTGCCGCATAAGATTGCATTCCCCTGTTTGAATCGATCCTATTACATTTAATTGTATCACTACTTTGACTTCAAATTTTTCATAGCAAAAGAAATTTTTCTCTTAGGACAGTTGTTTGTAATGATGAGTAGTAATTGTCTGGACTCTTGTATCTGTGTGTAAGTGTACTTTTTTTTTTTTTTTTTTTTTTTTTTTTTTTTTTTTTTTTTTTTTTTTTTTTTTTTTTTTTTTTTTTTTTTTTTTTTTTTTTTTTTTTTTTTTTTTTTTTTTTTTTTTTTTTTTTTTTTTTTTTTTTTTTTTTTTTTTTTTTTTTTTTTTTTTTTTTTTTTTTTTTTTGACTTGTCTTATTTTATTTTATTTTATTTTTCTCACACTATGTTGTCTGACACGGTACCCGAAACGCGAAAATGAATCAAAACATAGAGGAATTCTTAGTATTTTCTTTTTTTTCCTCCACTGGGTTCTGTGTGCAAAGAATAGACTGTCTCGTGTACTAGTCTTCGACAATCTCTTCACCATATCACTCGTTTGGCTGCGGATGGCTACTTACAAATGAACCAGATTCCAAATTCCCTTCCCATGGTATTCAAGGGCCCCCAGTCCCCCATGCTCAAATCAGATTCTCCTTTTCCCCCGTTGAAATCTGAGCATAGATATAGGGGAGTCTACGAAAGAGCCGGTTTTGATGTGAATCTTAAACACGGCTCACCTCAATCGCCAAATGATATCAAATCGCTTAGTTCTAGAAAACCACAGTCTCCCTTTAAGCAGGGCTTCTCCTTCTCGAAGCCTGGGAGCTCCTCTGCTTCACGGGATACTTCGAGGAACCCTTCATTACAAAACCTTGCTTCTGAAAGAAACGAAGACTCTCTTTCTTCATCCAATCGTGAGAAGTTTAGCTCTCCAAAGAATGCTACATCGTTCTCTAATAGCGTACCTGCCTCTCGTGAGCCAACTCACGACCTTCCTCCAAGCACAAATGCAGAATCACGTCCTTTTCATCATGCAAATACTCCATATGCTCCATTCAAGCCATTCCTGCCTGAGATGCAACATTCTAATTCCTCTGCCTCGCTTGAAAAGAAGAATCGGAATCTTAACCATGCCAATGACTCTGCCGAGCTATTTCAGAGGCAACCTGAGCGTACGCCTTCTTCTGAATCTAGAAATGTCAAGAATCTTAGCTTAAAGATTCCAGAGAGCAATCAATCCACAAGCCAATTTAAGCCTGATACTACATTCAGTGGTAACACAACTGCAGGCATGATTTCTGAACTGGAGGCTAACTCGCCTACTTTCGATCGTGTTGGTGATAGAAGCTCCACCCCAAACACATCTGCAAGCTCCTCGACCGAGTTCCGCAAAGCTAGCACTGACTCCGGCATTAGCGTAAAAACTTCAGAGCTCACGAATGCACCATACCCGACGGGCAATGAGAATTTGTCTACAATGTTGGATGAGTTCAAAAACGATGTTGAGGAGCATAAGAAGTATGACCCAAGACAAAAGGGTATGGGTGCATCCACAACATCACCAACGAACAATGTTACCCTGTTTAAGCCAGCCACTGGTGACCTTTCCAACACATTCAACAAGGCTGTGCTTGGTATACATGAACCCTCTCAAGCTGAGGGACAAAACCAAGAAATCGTGCATAAGCAAGAAGACAATGATGATGATGTTGAAGCAAATGATTATAAAACTTTTTTGCAAACATCTGCCGCCGGTGGAGACAATCAAAAACGCAAGTCAAACTTCTCAACAATCAGCTCAATTATTTCTAAGGACAATGATGCCGAAGAAATTGATCCTGAATTGCAGCGGGAACTTGACATGTTAAAATCAGGTGAACAAAAGCCTGTCAAACGTGCAAGCCAAGAGAAGCCTGCTAGTTCCGATGATTCATTCGTTACGGCGCACAGTGACGTACCAGAACGCGCTGCCAGACAAGCTGCTCACCCAGTCCCTCTGTTTAATATTCAAGATGTGTCTTCCGCTACTGAAGAAGAGGAAAGAAGCACAGATAAGGAAGATGCCACCGAAGATGGTGACACCACACCAAAGTTCCACCAAGGGTCTGGCTACTTTGATAAATTAGATTCTCATCCTGCTGAAAATGTTCAGCAGAGCCCCTCAGAAGAAACTGAACCATTATCCTTCAATCGGTCCATGGCTAGTGACACTCACGCTCCTGAAAATTCAAACATAATTTCGAAGGCCCCCGAAACACCTTATTCTGAGGCATGTCGTTTTGAAGATAATTTGCTTTCAGAAGGTACACCAGAAACTATAAAGCCTTTGAGTCCAAAAACACATAAAGTTGAGGAAGAATTAAAGAACATGAATTTCCACAATCCTCGTCTAGAGAAATTGTCACAAGCACAACCATCAGCATCCCAGCATCATCATCATGATGATGATGCCATCCTTCTGAGAAATCGTCCTCCTACTGAGTTCAATCCATTCCCGAAGTCAGTCATTGGTGACGGGTATCCAAAGTTCAGAGATAGCGATCTCCCGCTGAGAAATCCACCTGGCCACGGAAGGTGCCGTAAGTGCGATGAAGAAGTTCATTGTGATGCAAAAGGTCCTCAAAAGGCAGTGTTCTCGAAAACGGGAGAGTTATCTGGGCAATGGCACCGTGGATGTTTCTCTTGTGCATATGACGGATGCTCTGTAAAGTTTAACAAGCACGTGGCCTGTTATGTGCTTTTAGACAACGCATTTTGTCACCATCACTATCATTTGCTCAATGGGACAATGTGTCTGAGTTGCAATCAAGGTATCGAGGGTGAATGCATTGAGAATGAGCTTAAGCAGAAGTGGCATCTTAATTGTCTTCAATGCTCTCGCTGTTCCAACAACATTAACAAAGACTATTATCTCATCAACGGCGATATTGTTTGCGAAAAAGATGCGGGAACAATGATAGAGAAAATGAGAGATCAGGGGATGCTTGATACTAGTAAAATCGAGAAGCGGAGGACTAGAATGATGGTCATCGACCAAGACTATTGAGCTCCGAAAAAAGGGTTTGTAATATACGGGTTAATCGCGACAGTGGGCATATTTTATTGTATAGTAGTATAATCGATAAAGTTTATAAATATACTTCGACTGCTAGTAGTCTCAGTATCAAAGTCACAAAGTTTTGGGGTCATTCTTTTTGTTCATTTCTGTATCTTCCGTGGATTCATGAGCACGTGAAGCAGATTCGTTGGAGTCGTCATCATCGGCTATAATAAAGTTATCTTCATCAAAATCGTGAGAATCAAGTTCAAGATTTTGCCCGAGTTCCAGCTCATCATCGAAATTCCCAAAGATTATCTCATCGCTTGCATTTCTTCCCGTATGATACGAGTTGAGTTTGGCCTGCATTTTGTTGTAGATAATATAGGTAGCCAATCCCAAGGCTACTCCGGTGATCAACACACTTATGATATCGATGATTTTGGCGGAAGTGGGCCTCTGTTCATCTCCTAGGTTTTTTATAGTGTGACCAACAAAAACATGTATGAATAATTTAGGAGTGGTAAGCAAAGAAGCAAACAAGTATGTTGAAGCTGGGAGTTCAGGAATTGCTGCCAAGGCTCCATTGGATAATGAATATGGTAATGGGCAAAGTCTAAGAAGAATCAAGACGAAGAGAGATGCATCTTCTTTGAGAATTTCAGCAAAAGCTCTAAACTTCTCATTTGCATGAACATAGTGCTCAGCCTTATCTCTTAGTAAGTACCTGAAAACAAGGAATGATGCAAATGAGCCAGTGACGGATGCTGAGGCAAGAAGAGGCCATCCATTTGGGAATCCATACACCATTCCTGACAAAAGCGATAATGCAGAAAAGCCCAATAAAGGAGGAAACCCCACAAAAAAGACCAATGTGAAAAGGATCAAGCGACCGTATTTTAAACTTTCCCAATAATCGGCAAGTTGCACCAAGATCTGGATAGCATATTTATGAAATATAATAAGCAATATACCAGCTATAGATAATATAACCACACCAACGTTTACTAGGAGACGCTTCAGTGCTGGCTGGTTTTCATACCAATCTCTATAAGGTTGAGTAAGCTGATTAATGGCATTAACCTTCTCGGCCACAAAAGAGTGAAAGCGGTTCAGCATTGAACGATTTTCCATGCCTACGTCTGATAATGAATGTATTCTAGGCATAAGTATTCAGGTTAAGATGTTCAATGTGTTCCGAATGGCTCAATATAGCATGAATTGGGTCCCTGTTATCAGTTCAGCTGGCATAATGAGTTTGAGAATCGAGATGGTTTGGCGCACAGGCTTCGCACGTGATCCTTTCGTCCTGAGCCTCTAGGGCGCCATTGTATTGTGGAGTTTTTGGATGCTTTTTTTAAAAAGAAGTTTCTTCTTGGCTCGTGTTTCCATCAGGGTGCTCTTGAATTTTGTTTTGAGATTATTTTGGTCTGCATTTGGTCTCAATTACGTGCTTTTCTTTCAGTTTGTCAAATGCCCCCTACTTGGGAGACTCACAGATAAAAAAAAAAAAAAAAAAAAAAAAAAAATAAAGACGCACAATTGTGCTCTGCAGGGTTTGTACTTGACATGAACTCAGTCTTAGTGTTTAGATCTGCTTAAGTCCACCAATTGGCAAAACAATATCGCAAGGGTGATAAAACAAGCTGCTAAGCCCAGAGAAAATGGCTTAAGTGATGTCACTATCGTTGAACTGATGACCTAGAGGAAGTAAATACTAAGCCCAGATCATGACGTAGTGGGTGCATAAATTCCGAGAACAAAGAGCGACTCGATTTTTATGAAGGGCCGCCTCACAGGTACATTTTTTTCTGACAAAAAAAAAAAAAAAAGCTTTCCGCTGTTTGCAAAATGCAGATCTTTTATCGGGTTAATGTTCTCGGATTAGCCGAGGTTTGGAGATAACTGCGAGGAGGGCTTTGTTTGACACCCGTTAGCTCAGCCCCCTTCAGATTGTCTTTGTTTTCCATAATGTATGAGGCCAAAAATCTCCCCGCCAACTAATTTAGCATGTCTTTTATTGCATTTTTTTTTCTGTAACAAACTGCCCGGTAAACTGAAGCAGGTTCGCAGTTTGTTTTAAAAGTTGCTAGCAGAATCTGACGATAATTTGGAACAAACTCTGCTCCTTTGAGACATGTGCTTAAAAGAGTTGCTCCTCCATGGCGGCTGTTTATGTCAAGCTTGTATATAGTACTAGCTCAACAGCTCTATACACAACCTCGTAACGGCCCCAAGTCTCTTTCCGCACAAAACTCGGTAATTTCGAGAAGCCGATTGTTGCCGCGACTGCGTTATCGAGTTTCGTGCGTCTAAGCTGTGCCGTCAGCTGTGGTCGAAATTTGTCATGCGCCTTCTTAAGTCAGTTCGCATTTGCTATTTTTGCATTACCCGAACCCTGAATAATCCAAAGAGAATATAGTTGAAGACACAATTTTATATACTTTATGGTTGACCACCCTTTTCAATGTGCAACAAAAGTACTCCATTTCTTTCGGGCACTTCTGAGCAGAAATTTGACTTCTGCACAAGCCCGGAAATGCTGCCATATCGGCTTGTAGAATCTTGCTTCGTAATTGCGGAATTGGGAACCTGCATCTAATGTTTTGTGCTGCTATTTACCTCTGTGTAATGGCTACCATTGCTATTAAAACACTCCTCTTCTTTCCTTCCCAACTAGTTTTTCCCATTGAACTTCTTTTTGGGCGCCATGAAATTAGCTCTGGTGTTACTTGTTGCCACGGCAGTGTTGGCCAGATCTCCTTCTGGCGGCTACGCCCCAGCTAAGGTTTCATGTCCTGACGGCGATTTGGTCAGAGTTGCAAATAACAAGTCTCAAGCAGAAGAAGACTGGTTAGAAGGCAGAGCTAAAGTTGCAAACAAACATCTTGAAATTTTCTTGAGTGAGTCCAACTTGGATGACTTCGATGCTTCCTCGTTCCTCAAGAACACATCCGATGGCCGCAACATTAAAATCGGTCTCGCATTTTCCGGTGGTGGTTACAGAGCCATGTTCTGTGGTGCTGGTCAATTGGCTGGTCTTGACAACAGAACTCGTGGTGCTCATGAACACGGCTTGGGTGGCTTGCTCGAGTCCTCTACCTACTTATCTGGTCTCTCTGGTGGTAACTGGTTGGTTGGTTCTTTGGTTACCAACAACTACACAAGTGTTCAAGATATCCTTGACAAGAACGAAATCTGGGACATCACCCATTCTATTGTTAACATGGGTGGCTGGAACCCAGTCAAAATCTACAAGTACTACAAGAACTTGTATGACACTGCGCAAGACAAGGAAGATGCAGGCTTTGAATTATCCTTGACCGATACTTGGGCTCGTGCTTTGTCTCATCAATTTTTCACTGAGGACTCCGGCTATGGTGCCAGTGTCTTGTGGTCTGACATCCAGGACATGGATGCTTTCAAGAACTACGAAATGCCTTTCCCTGTCGTGGTTACTGATGGTAGAACCCCAGGTACCAAGGTGATTTCTGGAAACTCCACCATTTTCGAAGTTAACCCATTTGAGATGGGATCTTGGGACCCTTCGCTTAATGCATTCCACCTTACTAAGTACTTGGGAAGTGAAAGCCTGGATGGTCACCCAGAAAACAAGACTTGTGTTGCAGGTTTTGATAATGCAGGTTTCATCATGGGTACCTCTTCGACTTTATTCAACCAGTTTGTGTTGCAAATTAACACTACCTCGCTCTCCAGCACGGTGAAGTCGCTCGTGACAAGCATTTTGAACAAGGTTTCTCACGAAGAGGATGATATTGCAATCTACAGACCAAACCCATTCTACCACTATGACAATGCATCTTTCAAGAGCATTGTTAAGAATGACACTTTGTACTTGGTCGATGGTGGTGAAGATAACCAGAACGTCCCATTGTATCCATTGATTCAACCAGAGCGTGAGTTGGATGTCATTTTCGCATTTGACAACTCTGCTGACACTGAGCAATCATGGCCAAATGGTGCTTCTTTGGTTGCAACCTACGAGAGACAATTCTTGAACCAGTCCAGGGACACCATTTTCCCTCACGTTCCAGACACCAACTCTTTTGTGAACTTGAACTTGACCGCAAGACCAACTTTCTTCGGTTGTGATGCCAAGAACCTTACTTCATTGTTGACTGACGAAAACGATGAGGATCTTATCTACAAGACCCCATTGATTGTCTACACTGCCAACAGACCATTCACATACATGTCCAACAGAAGTACTTTTGAGCTTTCTTACGATGGAGACAAGAGAAACGGTGTGATCAAGAATGGTTTTGAGGTTTCCACAAGATTGAACGGTACCTTGGATGACGAGTATAAGACTTGTATCTCTTGTGCCATCATTAGAAGAGAGCAAGAGAGACAGGGTATTGAGCAGAGTGACCAGTGCAAGAAATGTTTTGAGAAGTACTGCTGGAACGGTGAAATCGATTCCTCTAGTCCAAAGGTCAACTTTACCACAACCGGTACCACAAACGGCAATGAAGATGACGGAAACAGAACTGTCAGTAGCGCAATCTCGTTGAAGATGCCATCTGACAAGTATGCCGTGTACAAGGCCCTCGGTTACGCATTTGTTGCCGTGATTGCATGTACTTTGTCTCTCTAGATTTAATTGGTTGTCCACCACACTGTGGCTCAAAGTAATCAAAAGCCGAGCATTTCGGTTAATAATTGTAAGTAGAGCCAGATTTTAGATATAAAAGAATTTTTAAACAGAATAGAGAATATTGATGCAAGTAGAGAGAATCCAGGCGGATGTCCAAAAAAAAGGCAAGGAACCCAAAAAGATAATCTCATCTCCATACACCGAAGAAGGGCACCTTTTGGACTTGGACAGTCTTGAGCCAGACTACCAAACAATCGCGAAAGCCTTTCAGGGATTCAAGCCGACTACAGAGAACTACGCTACAGAGAGCTACATAGACAGTTTCAACATCAAAGAGATAGCTGGTGAATTGAGTCAAGCAGTTGGTCTGCTTAAAGTCTACATCATCGTATTCCGATCGATCTTAAAAAAAGAAATTCAGCAGGACCCCGATAAGATAAAAATACTCTTTGATGCAGATCAGGGGGCGCATGAAGAGGCAAATCTCAGCGGAGGGCTTCTCAAGTACTGGTACGGAGTTCCAAAAGAAGCAACCGGGCAAAATTTAGCCACATGCTTATGGCGAAGCCGGCAGGACGCCAAGCGAGGAGGCAACGGGAAAAGCCACAGCACGAGTGTGCTTAGGACAAAGGACTGGTATGCCTTCTGGCGCGTGGAGCAATACGAATTGGAGTTTAGCTCATTTGGATGGAAGTTGCGTCAGCTCTGATTAGGCGATTTTTGCAGCAACCACACTTAGTGTGGGGTGCGCACGGCGTGGTCTAGCACATGGATGCCTGCACGCTTAAAAAAACGGGCATGCAAGACCTAATAAACATAGCTTCGAATGGAATTCTTACTTTAAGTAAATAGCCAACGGATGCTTCTGTTTTGATCAGCGTAAACAATATATTTTTACCCCACTAAATGCTGCCGTTGATTGAGCGCATCACGCATAGCAGCAAGAGCGAAGCAAACGTCTCGGAGCACAAGGATTCTGGTGCCAGCACACAAGAATTTGGCCAGCAAGGATTGTTTGAAGTGACCGATTTTTCGCAAAAGTACATTCAGAAATCCCTCCTCGTCACACAGGCCATAGATGAGATTGGCTTTGGTAGATACCAGGCTGGACTCTTTGTCGTCGCAGGGTTTGGCTGGTTTGCAGACAACTCGTGGCCTACAGTCACCTCTTACATTTTACAGAGACTCAATGAAGTCGATGGAGTTCATTCTCCCGTTGGCAGAGCACCATACCTAACATTGGCACAGAATTTGGGACTTCTAGCTGGTGCCCTGGTATGGTCCCTTTCCTCCGATATCATTGGCCGTCGGTGGGCCTTTTCCATCACTTTTTTGTTCACGGGTGTATTTGCCACTAGTGCTGGTGCGTCTCCGACTTTCGCAGCCATTGGTGTCTTGTGCGCTTTCTGGAGCTTTGGTGTCGGTGGAAATTTGCCTGTAGACTCGGCTATTTTCTTGGAATCCTTGCCCACGAATAAAAAATGGCTCTTGACTGTCATGTCCATATGGTGGGCGTTTGGCCAGGTTGTCACTGCGTTGATCTCGTGGGGTCTCATCTCCAACTACAGCTGTGCCGACACGAAAAATTGCCACAAGAGTGATAATCACGGCTGGAGATACTTTCTATATACAATGGGTGGGCTCACGTTGGCTATGTCCTTCTTGCGATTCTTGTTTCCACTTTACGAAAGTCCCACGTTCCACTTGGCCCGCGGTGAGGACGAGAAAGCTGTGGCTGTGGTACATAAGATTGCAGCCATTAACAAAAGGACCGTGGACTTTTCGTTGGAAGACCTAAGAGAAGTTGACTCCTTGTATCCTGATGAGAAGGACGATGCCCACCTGCCCCCTCAGAACGAGCTTCTTCGGTCCACACTCAAGCGTTACGACTTGTCGCACATCCGTCAGTGCTTTGGCTCCAGGAAATTGGCTGTGTCTTCAGTGCTTGTGTTCTTTTCCTGGGGCATCATAGGTCTTGCTTTCCCCCTTTACAATGCCTTCCTCCCCTCCTACCTTGAACAGCATGGCCTGGCAAATAAGCCACTTAGTGTCACTACAACATATCGGAATACACTCATTGTGGCCGTGGTGGGTGTTCCTGGTGCAATCCTCGCAGGCTTTCTTGTGGAGCTCCGAACAGGACGTAAAGGTGTCTTGTTCGTCTCATTGATCTTGACTGGTGTCGTCCTTTTCGGCTCCACCACCGCCAAGACCCCAGACGCAAACCTAGCTTGGACTTGTTTCTTCAGTTTCTTCTCAAACATCATGTACGGCACTCTCTACGCCTATACACCAGAGATATTCCCCACGAAAATCCGAGGTACTGCCGTTGGTCTAGCTGCCTCCGCAAATCGAGTCCTTGGAGTTTTCGCACCTATCATAGCCATATTTGCCGATTTGACTACCCTGGCCCCGATCTTTGTATCAGGAGCTCTTTTCCTATTTGCGGGGTTTCTTGTACTTTGCTACCCATACGAGCCTCATGGAAAGTCTAGTTTATAGTGTGAAAAGAGATTCGACTAATTTGCTACAGTGTTCTGCGTATATCTCACTGAAATCGCATCCTCATGCTCCTTAGGGTAAAAGTATGCGCACAATGCGACCCGATTCATACATAAGACGCCGGGATCCAGTGCACTAAACCGATAATTTCTAATCACCTTCTTCCCTCATCATTGCCTACAATGTCCTTCTCTACATCCGCTGAAATCATCCAGTTCGGTGGTAAATTATTCAAATTGTCTCATGATTCCGAAACTACTCAAACAAAAATGGATGTGAATGTCTTTGTTCCGCCATCCAAGTCTTCCTCTATCCCAGTGTTACTTTACTTGTCTGGCTTGACATGTACACCAAACAATGCTAGCGAAAAGTCCTTCCTTCAATATTTTGCCTCCAAGTACGGCTTTGCTTTGGTTTTCCCTGACACCTCTCCTCGTGGCGCTAACATTGCTGGTGAGGAGGATTCTTATGACTTTGGCACTGGAGCTGGCTTCTATGTCGATGCCACTCAGGAACCATGGTCCAAAAACTACAAAATGTACTCTTATGTGCATAAGGAGCTTTTGTCCAAATTGTCTACCAAATTCGAGAATCTTGACTTCTCCAACATCTCCATTACTGGTCACTCAATGGGTGGCTATGGTGCTCTTTCTGGCTTTTTCCAAAACCCAGGCAAGTATAAGAGTGTCAGTGCATTCGCCCCTATCTCAAACCCAAGCAGCTGTCCATGGGGTACTAAAGCCTTCGGAAATTACTTGGGTGAGGACAAAACCCAATGGGAGAAGTATGATCCATCCTTCTTGATCAAGAAGTACTCCCACGAGAACCAGCCATCAATCTTGATTCACCAGGGTGCAGCTGATAACTTTTACACTGGCAAGCAGTTGCTTCCAGAAAACTTTGTCAAGGCAGCAGAGGAGTCAAACTATAAGGGAAAGATCGACTTGAACATTGTCGATGGTTACGACCACTCGTACTTCTTCATCAGTTCTTTTGCAGAGGCTCACTCCAAGCACCACGCTAAATATTTGGGTTTGCTTAACGAATAGGAATTCTTAGGGCAGCGTGGAAGTAAGATTTAGTCCCCACAATGTCAATATTTAGCTTCTTTATTTAGTCCCATCAATGACAGTTATGCATCTAGTAATTTTTTCTGTTCTTCAGAGAATTCTGTGTACTTTGTATTCCAGGATCCACACCATTTCACTTTGCTCTCGTCCGACTTATTCAAATCTTTTAATATTTTGATGATACTGAAACATTCATCGTCGACCTTTTTGGCATGACTTTCAACTCTGTGATCGAGAACTCTGTTCATCATAAGCTCGGCAATGAGCATATCAATGTCAGATGCAATAGATGCTTCAAGGCTGTGAAGTCGGTCGATGTCCGAGCCTTGTATAATGCTGGGTACAGACTTTTTAATTGAGAGAAGAAGCAATTTTATCAATTTCAATTTTTGCACCCAATTCTTGCTGTAGTCTCTCAAATTCTTGAAAGATTCTGACTCTTTCTCGTCACCATTCAATGAGTTACTTTCCTCTGCATCATTTGTTTCGTTCTCTTCATCAGAAAAGTCTTCTTCTAGTCCGAAAGGATCTTCATCATCGACTTCCTCGGGATTTTCTGCCCATTCCGTGAAGTCTTCGAGCCCATCTTCGATCAAGGATAAAGACAAGCGGACTTTCAGCTCGAGAACTTTAAGCTCTCCACCTCCAATAAGAGCTTTTGTTGAATCGCATAGACTCCATAATTTGCCAATGGAGAGAAGTCGAGAGCTGGACTCGCCCTCGTTCTTTTTGTCACTTTCCTCTGCATCTGCTTTTGACTCTTTGTAAAGGTTTCTTAATTCTTCGACAAACTCTAAAGCCGTAAGCACTAGCTTTCTTGAGGAATCCACGATTTCATCAAGAAACATTTTAGAAACTTTAACCATGGACATCTGACTGACGGCCGACATGTAGAGAACAAAGGTTCTGGACAAGTCTGCAGCGGTACTGTGGGCAGCATCCGTTTGCTTTTTTAGCGTCTTTGGTTCATATACAATGCCGACTTTGGTGATCTGAGCTTTCATTAGCTCAAGAAGCTTCTCCAATTCTGTAAGTGGATGTTGGACCTTTGCCGCGGGAATAGAAGCATTAACGTCCTTCAAGGGGCCCTCAAGCTGAGCATTCCAAAATGTCAATGCCTCCAGAAACGGCTTGAGAACAACCTCTGCATTTTTGATCTCGCTCATGAATCACTGATGAGTCGAGAAACTGATCTCTTTGCAAGATGTGCTGAGATGTGCGCGCACCGAGAACTACACTTTGCAACCAGATGGCTGAGTTGGACTTGTAGTGAATTTTATTGGAATTGTATTTTCTTGCCCTCTAGTGAACTTAAGAATTTCTTTATTTTGGTAATTACCAATCCTCTTCATCTTCATCGTCACTTCCTGCAACCTTGCCTTTTCTCTTGTTGAGTGCACCAGCCAAAGCATCAGCCAAAGTGGCAGGCTGCCCGGTTCCGGAAGCACCTCCAGCAGCTGAACTACTAGAATCTCCTTTCGCTTCCAGCAAAAGAGCTGAAGGCTTCTCTAGTTGACTCTTATCTGTCTTCTTAAGCAGGCCAATGCCCCCAGCACCTCTAATGGAACTGAGGAGGGCATCTCTAGAACCATCAACAGCAGGCAATGGTGGTGTAGGGCCTGTTGAGCCCAAATCTGGTGGTGGTGGTGGTGGTGGTGGTGCCCCACCTCCGCTTGGTGCAGCTGTTGTCTGCTGAGGAAGTGGTGGTGGAGGCGGTGGTCCCAGGGAGCTTTGAGCTGGCTGTGATATTGTTAGTTGTGGTGGCGGTGGTGGTGGAGGAACAGGCTGTGCTGAGGTGTTTCCACTTGGTGCAGTCGGCTGTGGTGGAACAGGAGGCTGAACTCTCTGTGGAGGTGGTGGTGGTTGATATGACTGCTGCTGCGGTGGAGCTTGTTGGCTCGTTGGCTGCTGTGGAACTTGTGCCGGAGGCCTCAGAGCTCTAGCAGGTGGCGGTGGTGGCGGATTTCTAGCCGCTCTTGGAGGTGGTGGCGGAGGAGGTGCACCTGTTCTCTGCGGAGCCACGTTCTGGTTTGGTGTTCCATTATAACGAGGTGGAGGTGGCGGTGCTGCTGCTGCATTAGCTTTTGGAGGTGGTGGGGGAACTGGCCCTGTCCGTTGAGGTGGCGGTGGTACGGGACCTGTTCTTTGTGGGGGAGGTGGAACCGGACCCGTTCTCTGTGGTGGTGGAGGCACCGGTCCACTCCTCTGAGGAGGCATTGGTGGGACATTGTGGGCCTGACTTTGAGGTGGTGGTGGTGGTGGCACCAGATGAACAGCGTGTTGGTTATTCACCGGAGGTGGCGGTGGAGGTTGTGATTGTTGAGCTGGAGAAGGACTAGCCTGGAAAGGATTGTGCGACGGAGCAGGCAGTTCAGCGTGTGTTGGAGCGGGAACATGTGCAGTCAAAGGGGGCACCCTGAATTGACGGGGTGGTTCGCTATGATTTGCATCAGAGCCTTCATCTGGATCAGGAGATGGTGACATCGGAGTAGCAGACGTAGAATGGTCTGTTGTAATGCTTTGTGCAGATGATGATGCAGTCGGTGGTGGTGGCGGTGGTTTCTTTGTCTTCTTTGGTGGGGCAGGAGGTGGAGTCGCTTCCAGTGTTGGTGCTTGCGAGAAGGAAGGATGAGGATTGGCATATTTGCGTGGAATTGGGGGCTCCAAGCCAACTAAAGGCCCGCCTTGCTTGGCAATATAATCCTTGATGAATTCCCGATTCTCGGCAATCTGATCCTCTGTGATACCTGCCAGAGCCAACTCAGAATACAATGATCTCCACTCAGGAGGTGGAACATCGTCGTAGTAAAGCACGCCACGGGCTCTTCTCGATCTCTGGTCTGTTTGAACATTGACATACTCACCTCGAGGGCCGATTTTCCGCTCTTCTGGGCCCAAGCGGTCTTTTAATGCCACTGCGTTCTTGTTCTTTGCAGTATCCTTCGAAGCATGCTTTTGACGGGTAGTAACTCTCTTGTAGAAGTGAGCTGCATCACTGGTGTCTTCGAAAAGGAGGCCCACTAAGCACTCCTCGATCTCGAACGTGTGGAAGAACTTTCTGTCTTGGTGGTAGTCAAAGTTTACATAGAGCTCTTGGTCCCAAATGACGCCTCGAGATCCAATGATGTCAACGAGTTTCAAAAAAAATGTATGGCCAACCAAGTCATCAACCAAGGCAATGGCTCCAACAAGGCCAGTGTATGTCCATTGGTTCGGGTCGGGATAAGCAATGTAAAGGCGTGCAACAGTGGCCGCAATGACTTTATTTGAGGCCTTTGGTACAGCTCTTTTGACTTTCTCTTTATCCTGGGTAGTCAATACACCCTTTTGTAGATGGAGAACATCCATCTTGGTAGGTAGTTATCGACAGCGATTGAGTTTTGTGTGCACTATTGCTTACTGTGCGAAACGGGACCAGATACACCAAGACGTAACAAATGATAGCTTCTTCTCCAAGGTAACAATCTGAGAAATGAAAATTTTACTACAGTGAACTCCATTTTATGTAATACTCTGAAATAATAATCTCTTGGGAGTATTCGTTAAAAGAAAATCTTGACTGACGTCTATGTTCATCTGGCCTACAAATAGATCAACACATTTATAAATTTAACCCCTCATAAAACTATATAACCTAACTCTTTCCGCTTATAGCAGCGGGTATTTGATTCTTGTTGTGGCTGTGATTGTGGTGAGCATCTGGAGCAGCGATCTTTGGCTCCTCGGTAGGCTGCTCAGGCTCGTCAAAGGAGATCCAGCTTTCAAAACCATCAACGTACTCTTGCTGTAATGCCTTTTCAACCTTGAAAAGGTTTCTGTCCTTAGTGATCTCCTCGAATCTCACCATTTCTTCATCAGTAAGAAGACAGGCATCCAAGCTGCGGCTAATTGCCTCCTTGTCGACATTAAGACCAATGAAAACAATTTCGTTACGACGGTCTCCGAACTTGCCTTTCATGTCTCTGTCGATAAGAACTTGGGCCTCAGGTGGGTAGAACTCCTTGCCGGCAACAACAAACCATGGAATACCTCCTCTCAAGGTCAACATAGGACCGGCAGAAGACCATTCACCACGAATGATGTGACGAGATGCAAGCCAAAAGAAACCCTTAGATCTAAGAAGTGGACCAAACTCAGACTTCTTCTTGTTCTTCACGATCTCTTGTTCAGATGGGTCATCGAAGTTTTCAGCATCCTCGTCATCTTCTTCGTCTTCTTCGCCTTCCTCTTCTTCTTCGCTTTCTTCGTCTTCTTCTTCTTCATCGTCTTCGCCTTCTTCGCCTTCGTTCTCTTCGTCCTCTTCTTCAGCAACACCAGACTGCTCAATCACGACGAACTTATCTCTTATAAGCTTGTAGAGTCTCTCTGGGTGAAATGGCTTTCTAGCCTTGTAAACAAAGTTGTTGATACCGTATTCTTCGGTCTCTGGCTTTGGAGTCAATTTGTTACCATATTGCTCTCTTCTTGTCATCTCGTGGAGACTTTGCAACCAACCGGCGGAGGAAGATGCCTTCTCAAAGTCGAACAAGCCAGTTCCAACGACATCTTTGACGTCCACCTTACCATAGTTAGTTGGAATGACCTTGGCAACTGGGTTAAGAGATTTGATAATCTTGTTGATCTTCTTCTTCTGCTTCTTGTTCATCAAGTCAATCTTGTTCAAGATAATGACGTCGGCAAATTCAATTTGGTCAACCATGAGGTCACAAATTGTTCTTTCCTCTTCGTTCTGACCATTAGATCCGTAACGGTCGACCAAGAACTCGGTTGTCTCGAAGTTATGGTAAAAGTTCTTACCATCAATAACAGTAACACAAGTGTCCAAAGTAGCAACCTTTTCCAAACCACCAAGTCTCTCGATCTCCTTCAAGACCTTTTCGTCTTCAGGGCTAACTGTGTCTTGATTCTCAAGGTACATGTTGGTGAATTCAGTCGTGAAAGTTTCTGCCACTTGCATTGGTTCAGAGATACCGGTAGACTCAATAACAATGTACTGATACACACCATCCTTGGCGAGAGCCACCAATTCTTCTAACAAATCACCTCTCAAAGTACAGCAGATGCAACCATTTTGAAGCTGGACAAGCTTCTCCTCCTTTTGGGAGACACGGTGGTTTTGAACCAAATCGGCATCTATGTTCAATTGAGACATATCATTAATGATAACGGCGATTTTAAGACCATGATCTTTAGTGAGGATGTGCTCCAACAAAGTAGTTTTACCAGAGCCCAAGAAACCAGAGAGCAAGGTAACTGGGATGGGCTTTTGGACTTTACTGACGTCTTTCTTTGCCATGTTTGATAATTTCTTACGAAAATGTCATGAAATCGCAACAATTGCTATATATAACATATAAAATATTTTCACTCACCGTTGTGGTTATGGGGATTTGAAAACGGTGGAGTTACTTTTTTTTGTAAGCAAGGTCTGGTTATGTCACCCTGATAGCGGGGTGGTATAACCGCTTGTAGCGCCTTTTTTTTTGCAGCCATGTAACCATGCTGGTGCGTAATTTGAATCTCGACGCATTCTATTGGCCAGTGCATGCAGCGTAAGCGGTACCAATAACCACAGCAGTTACAGGCTACAGTCCTCATGCCAGAATAGGACGATTTGGTCTATTTTTGTTTTGGAAAACGTGGTGGTCCCACAGACATAAAAATGTCATGTATCCCCGTTCTCTCTGCTAGGGTCGGAACGGCCTGAAAAAATGATGGGCTATACTACAAACTACGCTACATTGTTTGAGTTGAGGTCTAGAGCAGTTTAATCTGTTTCCCCCGCGCTAAATGTCTTTCTTTTCCATAACCACTATCGTCAGCAAGCTGCGCCTAAACAAAATTTCCGAGTGGTGCCATGTATATGCACTACCATGTCACATTCTGTGGGCATCTGAGAAAAAAAAATGCTTCAGGGCTAAGTCTGCTAATTTCATCTAACCAAAAATGTCTGGTCGTCAAGGTGGTAAAGCAAAGCCCTTGAAAGCTCCCAAGAAGAAGACTCAAGATTTCGATGAGGATGATGTGGCTTTTAAGGAGAAGCAGAAAGCTGATGCTGCTGCTAAGAAAGCAATGCTTGAGAAGGCAAAGAAAGGCGGTCCTTTGTTGTCTGGTGGAATCAAGAAAAGTGGGAAAAAATAAGCATTTGGTAGCTTTATCAATGTCTAATGTATAATGTCTCATGTATAATAGCTCATGTACAATAATGTAGAGAAGTAAGATTACTTCATCGATCCCAAAATGGTAACGTGATAAAATTTGAAAACTAAAAAATACGACCCCGGTGAGGCTCGAACTCACGATCTCGAGATTAACAGTCTCGCGCCTTAGCCAACTTGGCCACGGAGTCTTAACTTGTAGAAATTTTACACAAATAGGTAGCTATAATTACATTTGAATGCCAGTAAAAAAATATCATAATTGTACACATTTTCAATTTATTGATAATTTTTTTGTTTTTAATCTTTTTTTTTGCTCTAAGGTTTAGTTAACTTTTCGGAGTCATGGCATTAGCCAGGGTTCAAGTGATATCGGTGCGCGCACATTTTGAAAAAGTTTAAGCAGTTAACCCCAGTGGCTCATATTTACGCTAGTAAGATGCCAGCCTTGAAGAAGTTTGATGCAAATGTCAGTCGTCATATCAAACTGATAAACAAAAACTTGTGTGCTAACTTGATACGCCATGACTATATAGTTACCGGCAGAACTAAGGCTAAGAGGGCACAAGCTGAGATCGAACAGTTCTTGGCCAAGACATTAAATGAGAACAAGAAACTTGCTGATAAGCCACTTGAAGAGCGTCTTCAAATGATAAAAGCTCTTGAATTCTTGCAAGAGAAGGAGAGAGCCGAGATCGGCTCTAAAGTTTTGGAGGATCTCAGCAAGAGATATCCAGAGAGAACCCACGGTTTCACTCGTGTGGTCAAATTGGAGCCTCGTTTGGGAGAGGATCGTGCAGACATGGCTCTTCTAGAGCTTGTTGATTCCGAGTTCGAAATTCGCTTCTGGTATATTGCCAAGATCGTGGCCAGATTAGAATTGCAGGGTGTTGAGGTTGATCCATTAACACAACACAACGTCAAGAAATTGATACAGCTCAGAACAGATGGCGAAAACAGGTTCAGGGAAGCTGTTGAGACAGCCAAGAAAGAGTTTTTCGACTACGATCCTGAGAATGATGTCGTCAAATCGGAGCAGGTCAAAAAGAACTTGGAAAACAAGCCCATGTTGACTGACGACTTCGGAAATAAAAGAACTACTTGGGCCAGGTCGCAGAGATACGAAGTCAAACCTCGCTCGGAGAAGAAGGATATCAAGCTTCCTCCTCCTCCAGTGTAATGGCAGTTTCTTTAAGCAGATCAAGTCTTATATAATGTGTACATAGTTTTTAAAAGAACGGTTTAAAGAAAAAATGTATGGCATTACACGCTTCACGCATCAGTCCATCTTCAACGGTCTGCTCGTACTGTATTTCAATGCGGATCGCGTTAATGTTGGCATATCAGAAACGGGAATGTGGTGGTCCAAAAAACACTTCCAACCAGAAGGAAAAACAGCTCTAGTCATCGGAGGCTCGCTGGGAATAGGTGCAGATATTTCACTCAGATCGTATGAGCAAGGTGCTTCTGTCATTATAGTGGCACGTACCGAGTCCAAACTCAAGGCACAGGTTGAGCGTATTATCAAAATCGCAGGTGAAGACGAAAACAAAACAGCGGATTTCATATCTTGTGATGTGTCCAATTATGAACAGTGTGAGAGTTTGTGGCACAGCCTAATTGCAGAAAGACATATTGATCCTGAGTTCATTTTCTGTTGTGCTGGTGCCTCAACGCCAAAGCTATTCGGGGACCTTACAGGTAAGGATCTTGCCAATGGTATGACATTGAATTACTCGACTGCTATCAATGTTGTCCACTCAGGTTTCAAAGCTGTTGTGAAACAGAACTTGCAGAAAAAGAGACACATTATATTGTTCTCGTCAGTGACTGCCTCTTATCCATTCATCGGATATGGCCAGTACGCTCCAGCAAAAGCTGCATTACTGTCACTTTCGATCATCTTAAGGCAAGAACTCGCTCCTTATCAGTACCGTATCTCTTGTGTTTACGCTGGTAGCTTCATCAGTGAAGGCTACAGAGAGGAAGAAAAGACTAAGCCTGCCATTACCAAAAAAATTGAAGGTCCCAGCCCAGCCATTCCTTCCATAGATTGCTGCGATATTGTACTAGATCAATTAGCAAAAGGATACGACTCGGTCTTCACTGATTTTATTGGCTGGTTCCTTGCTTGCTCGCTCTTGGGAACTCATCCGAGATGTTGGGGATTCTTTCAAATTATAGTATCCTTCATCTTCCTGGTAATAGCTCCGATTGTGAACTTTTTTACTTACAAAGATATTAAAGCGTTCTTTGAAGAGAATGCTCGCAAAGCTGGCGAGCTGGAACCTAGATAGTCACAAGAATCCTCTGGCAAGAGAACGTCTGTTATCACAGAAGAATCCGGTAAATAAAGTATATTTTGACAGATATATAGGCATTCTATTCGTTATGGCTTAATCGCCAATTCTTTTCATTTGGAATCGTTCTCATTTTGTATCAACTTGTGCGTGATTTTATCAAGAAATTTACTGGCTTTTCTGTCAAGATCAAGCCCGAATCGGTACCAATTGATAGAATATAGCCAGTTTACACTCTTGATGAGCTCTTCATTCCAGATGTCTTTGCTTGTTTCAACAAAGGATGCTCTAGAGAGCTGGCGTTCTCTTCTATTTGGGGGTGTTGGGTTTTTGTCAATCCCCCGGTCTGAAAGTATTTGGTCATTAACTTGATCGACCATGCTCCTGACATTGGAAGTGAAATGCTTATTCACCTCAAAAAGGCTCCTTGTATAATAATGCAACACCCCCACGGTTGACACGCCTGTCAAGAAGCCAATAATTCTTCCACCCATGTTGTAATAGTTAAGTTGTATGCTACAGCTTTTTGAATGTGCGCAGATAATTGGACGTGCGAAAAACAGGTTGAGAGACCTCAAAAGATAAGCAAGTCAAGGGAAAAGAAAAAGAAAAAAAAAATCACACAATACAAATTAAAAAAAAAAAAAATACCTTTAAGGTTTTTTGTTTTAAATGTAAGAAAAGGCTCGTTGTGACAGCTTTTTTAACCATAAATCTTCTTCTTTGATTTTAAGTTTCTTGTGTTTGTCATTTACCAAGTTTTGCTATAATAAGATGTTTTTACATTTCGCAGTCCAACGACCATTTTGCAACAAAAAGAATAAATCTAGAATTCAAGATTTTATTTTAAGAAACGGACTGAATTCAAATTCAATTCGTTTTTTCCTTGGCTTGATAATATGTCGCTCAGCCTCACATGAGCCTCATGTATCGAATTAATCTTTGTCGGTTCAAACAGCCAGGAAGATCACTCAATGAACCAAGCAGCGCCTCGTGCCCCTTTTTTTATTTTTTATTTTTTTTTTTATTTTTTTTTTTTTTATTTTTTTTTTATTTTTTTTGCTTTTTCTGCATTTTTGCGTCACAGAAGATAATCTAATGCTGCACTAACTCCTGTGGTCAGTATTGGATTTGAAGCAGTAGATCAGCGTAACGGCCGTTTACTCAACCAAACAATGATGCAGGATTACAATGTACGATTGGAACTCCCAAATGATCTACAGGGGGTCAACAAACCATGGGATTGTTGTCGAGAAGCTATATAAATTGTTGCTCTTGTGAATGACCGAGAAATTAAATCTATAGCCTCAATTGTTAAAAAAGCTTTGTAGCCGAACGTATTACTCTTTTGAGATCTCCACAAACGCAAGAGTATCATGATACGAATTTGCGAAAAAAAAAAAAAAAAAGTGTGAAGAAGGAGGTCCAAGCCTAAGCCACACTGAACAGTGTTTCCAAATGGTGGGATGTATAAGCGTGAAACAGACAGGCTGAAGATATGCACACTGATTCCAAAGACCGATGCCATTGATTTTTTTTTTCTTTCTTTTTTTATTTTTTTATTTTTTTTTCTTTTTAAACTAAAATTTTTGCGTTCCTGGCAGCCGAGAATTAAGTTTTTCCTGGATTCGGAACAACTCAAAGGAGACTTCTAAAGCTGCGGTAGTGAAAGGCTGAGTCGAATGTTGTTCTAGCCTCGATACTCGAATTAACGACTGTTACGCACGTACTGAGGGCCCTCGAAAAAAAATAATATTTCACAGATGAAGATGCAGAAATTGCTATTTGATGAAGAGACCATGTTGAGTGTTGGTTGAATCTCTCAAGTAACCATATTTTTTTCTTATTTTTATTATTTCTTTCAATCTTCGGTGGGAAGTGGGGAGTAATGCCAGGGGCAAATCGATCTGATATGCCGGGGCGAATTTAGATTCCATGCATGACGCACTGAAGATACTTTTAACTCTATATTCAGGATTTTGCAGAAGCCCTTCTTGACTAAAGATTTATCAGCACAGCAAGACAAGAAAATGTTATCGTTACAATTCTTAGCGACATGGCAGGATGCTTGCCTCAAACATGTAGTAGTGATTCATATGAAGACTCGCTGCTTATTATAAAAACCACCGTTTCCTCCAGAAATTATTTACCAACAACGTAAAATGAAATTTCTTCCGATTTTGTTAGTTTTTGCATCCACAGCTTTTTGTCTCGAGTATAATCACGAGTCCTCATCTGGATACACAGCATGTGCACAACTTCATCAAGCTATCAACGGAAGTACCAAGGAAACTCAAATAACCCCATATTGCGATTTCACAAATCAGCCGTTCCTAGGCTCAATGTCAGTGTGCTTGATTGAAAATTTGAACAATAGGAGATACACTTTTGCGTTTTTGGAATTTTGCGAATCTCAAGGCATTGTATTGAATTACAAAGATTTGGATTCTTCCTACAAAAACGCTACATCATTTTTGGTAGACTCATCTTCAGAGAAAGCGAAGACTTCATGGTTGAATGCTCCAATTTCTTTTACATCAAAAGAAGTCTCTAAAACAAGGAAGTCTGTTCAGGACGGAAATGAAACTAAAAATTATGACTTGACTTTTAGTATAGTGTTGCTTTCATATTGGTTTTTTGTTTGTTTTATTGCAACGGTAATCAACTGGTCAAGAAGACTTTTCCCAAAAACGTTGACATCATTTATCCACTGCACTCCAATGAATTGGGTAAGAGCTCATTTTATTCTCCCTCCATTTTTGAGAAGAACCCATTTTGACGTGGCTAGAATCGGTCCATTGGAATGGTTGACTCCGTTAAGACTAGAAGCGACCCTTTTATTGGTATACTTTGTTTTATGTGCTATTTTTTGTGGCGTTAAAATCAAGCCGTTGTCTTCATTTCCAATTGCCGCTTCGATAGGAAACAGAAGTGGTCTTATTGCAATCTTCTCCCTTCCAGTACTCATACTTTTTGCTGGCAGAAATAATTTTCTACAATTCGCCACTGGCTGGCAGTTTACGAGGTTCATAACTCTTCATCGTTGGATTGCAAGAGTGGTTTTTTTGCTAGTACTTGTTCATAGTGCAACGAAGACACATGGTATGCTCTATCTGAAGTCTTACACAATGATGATGAAACAACCCTTTATGATTTGGGGGGCTATCGGCACTGTGTCTGCTGGATTTCTCCTTTTCTTTTCGATGATCTGGTTCCGCAGAAGAAATTACGAAGTGTTTTTATTAATACATTACATTTTTGCAGGGTTGATGATCGCAGGTGGATGGATTCATGTGAAGATTTTGGGACTACAGGAATTCTTTATTGCCTCTTTAGCAATTTGGGCCTTTAACATGGTTGTGAGATGTTGCCGTATTTTCGCTTTTGGACTCCAAAATGCGTCCGTTGAATTGAAAGCCGACGAAACTTTAAGAGTCGTCGTCGAGAGACCATCATGGTGGAAGCCACATCCAGGTGCCCATGCTTTTGTACATTTCGTTTTTGCTCAGGGATTCTGGCAGTCACATCCTTTTACTGTGATAGATGAACCAGTCAGCGAAAACACAATGGGCTTTTACATCAAGATCAAAGGAGGAATCACCAGCAGCTTGTATCAGAAGGTCAGAAACGCTCCAAATCAGAAGCTCGAAATGAAGGTTGCCATAGAAGGACCTTACTTTGAGAAAATGCCAATTGAAACAATGGAAAATCTTGTTTTTATTGCATCAGGTAACGGTATTCCAGGAATGTATGCAGAAGCCAGACACGTTGCAATCAGGCATTCTCATATCCCTTCGAGACTTATTTGGAGTATTCGTGATTATTCCTCTATCTGCTGGTTTCATCAGGAGTTGAAGAAGCTCGAAGCACTCAATATCGAGACAACGATCTACATATCGAGACCAGGAGATTCCACAGATCTCGCCTTCAGCATCGAGCACATTCCGAATTACAACGAGAAGATTGATATGGCATCATTAAAAACGACAAGTACATTGATAAGTTTGGTGAAAGCACTCAAAGAAGATCTTCTGTTCATCAAATTTGTTGAAGGCAGACCTAACGTGAGCTCTTTGGTATCCAATAGCGTTGTCGCTGCCGGAGATAGAAGTGTCGGCTTCGTCACCTGTGGACATCCTAAGATGGTAGATGAGGTCAGAGCTCAGGTAGTGACAGAGCTATCAAAAGATACAAGTCGGAAGATTGAGCTCTTTGAAGAGTTCCAAATGTGGTAAACTCTTTCTTTTATCAAGAAAACTATATACAGAATAAAACGCATCTACTCAGAATCTTCCAGTGACTTCGAGGCTTCAGCCTCTATAGCAGAAGCGAGAGCGTTTTTTAAGAATGGGATCATATCGATCTTATCGAGTTTGAAGTTCTGTCCAGATTCTCTCAAAGCTTTTACTTCCTCAACTGCTTGTTCAACATCGCGCAATAAGAAAGGTAACTGCTCAACTGGACCATTAAGCGGTAAATCAAAGCTCGATGGGTTGGCCTTGTGATATCTCTTAGCCTTTAAGTTAGCCACATATTCGAGGCCCTCGATAAATTTCACAGTGATGTCTCTTTCAAGATCGTAGTGTTCGAGGCTTGGTTCAATTCCAAACAAAGCGTACTGCAAGCGGATGAGTTTCAGATCCAACAGACCCACATCTGCATCATCCGCTGTAAGGTAGCTCTCCTCAAACTCTTGCAAATATTTGGTTTGCTCCTCAGTGAACAACTGTACTCTCTCATATGCCACCTGTCTTTCCAAAAGAGTTTGTTTTATTCTCTTCTGCGTTAACAAAAGCTTTTTATCGAGATCTTCATGTGCTTGAGTGTATGAGTAATCAATGGAACTTGCAAGACGTATCTCCCTGAGCAAAACATTTCTCTCTCTCAATGTCAACCACCAGATTTTGTGTAAATCTTCGAAGGACTTTCTTCTTAACTCAGGCATTGTCCATTCACGCGCATCATCAGGTAATTCTTCAGGCTTCCTGAGGCAAGTTTTGGACTTACTTCCTTCAGGAAAGAATGCCCAAAGAGGATGATCTGGGGAGACATCAAAATTTGTGTGGCTTGGAACGATAGGCTCCCTTAGTTTAATGTTCTGGATGCTGTCAAATCTGAGAGGCTTTGCTCTTGCGAATACCGCTTTAGCTGCGTGGAACCCCCTCTTCTGGAATAACATTGCAACCCAGTTCAACCAAATGTACTGGAGAAAAAAAATTTGAGATTAACAGTTGAGTCACGTGAGAACAAATCGCACCCATTTAATATGCTAATTTCCGAGTTATTTCACCTAAAGGTCGCCAAAAATATGTTTCTAAAATTTTAGAAATAATTTAAACCTACTAATTTCTCAATGAGGGCACTCTTAGTGTCTTTTGGAAGTAGGTTTTATTATGGAGTCTTCGATTATGTGGAGGTATCATTTACCTGCATATTTCGATGCGTAACAAATGTGAGGTATATGGCAAGGCGTGAGAATTTCCGGTTTGAACGTCCAGATGTCAACTGTACAAGCTGCAGCACAGGAAGAAGAGCCACTCGACCTCATAAGGTATCAGCTTGATGAGGTTGTTTTCGTGAAATTGAGAGGAGCCCGTGAAATGATTGGAAGGTTACAAGGTTATGACTCCCATTGTAACATTGTACTCAGTGAAGCCCAAGAAACAATATACGGAGAAAAAGAAGAGGATAAACAGATAAAAAGATCGGAAATGGTTTTCATTAGAGGTGATTCAGTGATTTTGATCAGTCCATATGAACAAGTTTAAGTCAACATGACCATGATCATCACATACAAGACCTAATTGCATGAGCATTTCGAACAAACTGCAACCTGCAAATGAATTTCATCAAGCTTGACCTGAAATGAAAATAACCTGCAATCAATGATGCTTGCTACAAAGCCATAACTACAAGGCCTCTTTTTCATTTTGCTTAACCGTTGTAATATATATTAGTAAATTTTACGTATCCATCTCCATTTGATCATCAGAACTCTGTAATGCTAAGCTCATAGCTTGTAATTTTTTATAGTTTTGTAACCATCTTTCCTTTGCGGTTGCACCACTATGTACGAGGTCTTCAATATCATCCGTCCATATTTTCTCTGCTTGCTCGTATTCACCCACCGTCATGAACTTCTTATCTGCGGGCATTTTCATCGATTTGGTGATATCAAATGAGTAGCTGTCTTCCTCTAGTTTCTTGAAAGACCTACTATTCTGAAGAATGTCATCCAAGTATTTCAATAAGTCAATTCTTTGTGTCTTGTCATTGGGGTTGTCTCTCTCTTGCAGTTTGCCTTCATCGACTTCATCAACAGTTTTCAAGGTGGAAAGCCTGACATTAACATCATTAAATAAACTTTGTAGCTCTTCTTTACTGAAGATAATAGACTGATAATCTATTTTATGCTCCGCTGTTTTGCTTTGATCATCATCAAGTGCAACGGTGTTGCCAATGTGCCCATCTTTTGATTGACCTGAGAACAGTCTTTTGAAATTATTTGTGAGTGCATTCATCAGATCAACTATTGGTTTTTGAATATTTGTGACCTGGTTAATACGTTCTTTGATGATTTTGTTCCTTTCATCTAGCTGATTGTATTTCTCTTCAAGTTTTGCAAGATGAAGCGGCTCTTCACGCTCGACCGAGTCTAAGTTGTTACTTAGCTTTTCCAAATAGCTAGGATACTGAACCGTAAACTTTTGATGCTCTAGTGTGAGTTGATGCAATTTTAAACTGGTTTCATCTGAAATTTTCCCGCTTGCATCGACTTCCTTTGTGACAATTCTGGAGAGTTCAATAATGTCAGCTCTCAATTTCAGGTACTGGCTAGACACATTATCATTTGTTTGGATAAAGCTAGAGATTGCCGTGTCAATTAACTCTTGCTGTTTATTAGTAATTAGGGACATGTATGATGAGGTATCAGCAGGCGGTTTCGATCTTTGATACAACTGCGGAGTTTCTAGCAGCGTTGGCTCTCTGCAGACTACTGATACGAATGAGCGCGTTTTCTTACAAGGCAGGCGGCGATCCACAAATAACAATAAGTAGTTTCTTCTTCTTCTTCTTCTTCTTCTTCTTCTTCTTCTTCTTCTTCTTCTTCTTCTTTTTTTTTTTTTTTTTTTTTTTTTTTTTTTTTTTTTTTTTTTTTTTTTTTTTTTTTTTTTTTTTTTTTTTTTTTTTTTTTTTAATTTTTTTTATTGATAGAATTAATTCAACCATCATTAATTCCAGCAAAATTACACAACTTATTTTAGTTTCGGTTTGCGCCGATTGCCCAACCAAGACCCGAAACAAAAAGATTAGACAACTTTTCAGAAGCTTGAGCAGAGGCGTGCTGGCCTTCTTTGATCATCGAGCTTGTAGTATCACCCACAGATGTCCTCTCTGTGTTCATAGACGCAGAGATGTCAGTACTCACAGAATCCGCATTTTCATACCATGAGTCAATCAGGGCCTGAATGTGCTTTATTTGTGCCAAGATGAGTCTGCTATTATCAACAGAGGAAGAGCTTCGCGTCACTAGCTTGAGGGTAAGAGATAGTAGTTCCCTTTGTTTGAGAAGAACCTCAATTCTTTTGTTGTCGAGAGCGTTATTGTCATCATTAAACCACTCCGGCAGAACGTATTTGCATACCTGATAAAAAGTAAGCCAATAGTCGTTCAAAGAGTCCAGTTTCTTGTGCTTCATGAAATCCTCAAACAAGTCTTTAGAGCGCTTGTAAGCATAATCAAAATTATTATCAATCAAAGCTGCTTCAATACAAATAGCTTGAACTTTGGCAAAAGGCAAAGTGTCGAGGTCTATATCCAAAAAAATAGCAAGGTCGCTTGTAATTTTGTATAGCTTTTCATGCGCAAGATAAGACTTTGGATTTTGCTCCAAAAGTAATGATACCAAAGATAAAGGCGTGAACTTGTTATCAGCTTCCGATTTTGAGAGCTTTTCCAAAAGAAATCTGGGTGTCGTAGACTCAGACTTTGAAAGCTTGAGTTTGAAATTCCTGACATTATTGATTCCCTTTAGTAAATGTCTGAGTTTTATCAACTTATGTTTCCTTGTGTCATCCAAGTCTGGTTCACTTTGAAGAACATCCATAACCATGAGACAATCTGTGGCATTCTTAAGTTCTCCAGCCTTTTCATTGAAGCTTTGAGAAACTTCAAAGAATGCCCAAAATTTCTCAAGAGTGATATCAAAGGCTTCACTCGGAGTAAAAGCCACCAGCTCGCGATAATACAGAATTGCCTCATTGAAAAGATTCTTCATAAGAAGCCTTTCGAATACGACGCGGCTGATTTCAGTGGTTGCCGACGTAGATTTCAAGAAGAATGATGTTGAAAATATTTTAACAGCATCAAGAACTTTGGCGACGTTGCTTCCTTCCGCGTGGAGCATAATACGAGAAACTTCTTTCCGAGCACCATTCACATCGGCACCTTGAGATTTTTGAAGACTGATATATTTTGCGATTGTCAAGTCACAAACTGGGTATAAGGCAGCCGAAACAGTGATAGATTGATGAAGAAAACTTACTATATCACTAATATCCGACCGAAATAATGGGCCCAAGCTATTATCAAGCATGTTGTAAAATTCAGAGAAGCTTGAGACTTCTGGAGGATTGAGATTTGATCCCTTAATCAAAGATGATTCATCAGGAACAGGAGAGAACTTATCCTTGAGAAGCTCACAAGTAGCCTTTATGATGTCATACACCTTTGTGACTTCAATTGAGGGCACACTTTCTTCTTCGTAGAATGTAAAATAATAACATGATGCAATGAAATGCCTGACAAGATCATGGACTGTGTCAATACCAAAAGATTCACCGGATCGACTCTTGTAGTCAAAAACAGATTTAATGCATGCAAGATAAGAGCTGAACTTCGAAATTATGGAAACAAAGCTATGTTCAGCGAATAACCATCTCACCAATGGCCCAAGATCTGCACTATTGTACATTGCAAAAGGTAGAATAACAGAATCAAGGTATGAATCGAGAGACAAGTGCGAGTGCTTTGCAAGGTTCTCAGAACTTAATGGCTCAACTAAAACTTGGAATTGATCCCAATACGAGTCCATGCTTAGGAACAAAAATGCAGGATCATGTTTGTTTGTCAAGGCAGCAAATTTGTTAAAGTAGGTAATGTACGGTATCATGATACCCTGAACCCACGAGGAGAGCTGTGAATTTTGGTTGCTTGATTCATAGAGTGGCAGAAGCTGACTAAGATCCGCGTGATATTTCGCAAGTTCTTTGACCTCTGACATGATGAAGTAAGCGTGGAGTTCTTCGCTAGACTCGTAGTTATCAATAGATCTAGCAAAACCAAGATCATCTGATCTGCTTTTAAAATCTGATTCAAGATCATTTGCTGTTTTTATCAAACTAGATGAAGCCACGGGACATTTCACACCAAGACCATCACTCAACCACGTCAAAAGACTCCTTAGATCCTCAGCCAACTCTTGCTTACTGATTGCGGGAACATTAGATTTAGTAGGAATTGAGGAGAGTTCCTGAGCGTACTTCGAAATTGTCAACAAAGGAGCATTCACTGGACTGACCGAGTAAATGATCGACCTGAGCAAGTTGATATTGGAGACAAAAGTAAGTGCATTCAAATCGGTCAATGGCACTACCTTTTTGAGGACTTGATCAACATTTTGTGGAAACAAAACGAAAGCTTCATTTACAGCAAGAAAAAGCTCTGCATCGAGCTGAGCCAATTCATCCAGATCACTCATTCTGCTTGATACGCTTCCCCAGCTTTGCGGACTGAAATAAAGAACGAGTACATGCAGTACTAAGCTGTGATTACGAGCTCTTGTTAGGTCTCAATGTAAGACAGATCAATAAAATCCTCACTTATGATACATCAAGTGCAATATTACAAAATAGTCACAGTAACGAAAATAAACTTAACAAGATAGACCAAAAGCCTTTCGAAGTGTAGTTCACTATATTCTTATAGACGCGAACAAACACGTCAAAGTCACGTGACCACAGCCTTCTCATTAAAAACGAGTCTGATGATGCAGACAACTGCTTCGTGACTGAGCTTATAATTTAATTTTGAAAAAGCCAAATATATGTATGGAAAAACAAACTTGCGAAGATACGGCTGTTGAGAAAATTCATTCATTTATGCATCGCTCTCTTACTTTCTTTCGTTCACAATACCGTGCTTTATCGCAAAGGCCACACTCAGCGACAAGAGTTTTCATGGGAGGCTCCCAAACATCAAATCACCAAAATGCTCAAATTCCAGGATCGCTCATACCATCAGCCGAAACACTAGCACTTCTACGAGATATTGACCTTTCCTCGTTTTCGGACTCGTTCGCTTCTCAACAATCACAAGTGCCTGAGGATTCGGACGACCCTTTTGACCCCAGAGATATCGAAGGTCTCTTGGACTTTAAACCTGTCCTTAAACCTGAAATTGAACAATTTGCCAACAAGGATGAATTTCAAACCCTGACTCAAGTTCCTGGCTGCTATCTTTCTCCCTCTCGAGAGATAAAGATAAAAAATGAATCTCCTCGCCAATTTTTAAAGTCATCTCCGACCAGAAATTCTCAAGACGCGTCAAGGAATCCTATAATCACAGAGAATGAGCGTCAAGGGCTTAAACCTATAGTGTCGCTTCTGCCATCAAAAGGGTGTCTACATCTCCTGCCTGAAAAGCCTGTATTTTCACCACCTTTTACACCACCTAAGAGACCGCTCACGAAAGAAGACAATAACAGAATCCTTTCTATAAATAAGTCTCCATCAAGGGAGTCCTTAGATGGCATTATACCCCCAGAAAATCCTCTTCAATCGGAAACACACGCGGGTTCAAAATCCCCTCCACTTTCGCCCCTTTTGAAGCGGCAAAAAACATTGCAGTCTCGTCAATTTTCAACATCTACTAGTAAAGAGGGACTAATAAGCAAGTCTTTGCTACCGAACCCAACCATACAACTTGCAACTCAAATACCCTTTGGTGGTACAAATGGTTCTCAAAGTCAGACAAGAGAACCGGAAAAAGTTGTCAAACCAATAAGACTTTCTGCTGAGCAAGAACAGGTTCTTGCATTAGCTATTCAAGGCAAGTCAATCTTTTTTACTGGTTCTGCGGGTACAGGTAAATCCGTCCTTCTTAAAACTATTATCAAGTCTCTCAACCACAAATATGGTAGATCAAATGTTGCTATAACAGCCTCGACCGGGATAGCTGCATGTCATATTGGAGGAATTACAGTTCACCTGTTCGCAGGAATTGGATTGGGGAAAGGCAAATTTGACGATATTATTAAGAAGGTAAAGAAAAATAGGAAAGCTTTGAGGCGCTGGAGGACGATCAAAGTACTCATCATAGATGAGATATCTATGATTGATGCCCAGCTATTCACGCTTCTTGACCAGTTAGGCCAAAAAATCAGAAGACAAAATCTACCCTTCGGCGGAATCCAAGTGATTGTTTGTGGTGATTATTATCAACTTCCACCAGTGAGTAAGATGGAGATACAAGCAGATGGATCTGAAGTCAAAGACGAAGCTGCCTTTGCTTTCGAAAGTCCGTCCTGGAAGAACTGTGTTTCAACTACAATTGTGTTGCAAGAAGTGTTTCGACAAAAGGGTGATCAAATGTTTATTGATATGCTCAATAACATGCGCTGTGGCGAAGTATCCGAAGAAGCAGAGCAAGAGTTTTTGCGCTTATCTAGACCTTTGGAATGCCCAGAAGGCATAGTTCCTACTGAACTTTACGCTATAAGAGCACAGGTTGATAGGGCCAACAATGTAAAATTACATGCCTTGCAAGGTGAGTCAATGCAATATACTGCAGAAGATGGTGGGTCATTACCTCCTGATATTAGGGCTAATATGCTATCCAACTTTTTGGCTCCTAATACACTTTTCTTGAAGAAAGGTGCACAGGTGATGTGTTTAAAAAACTTTGATGGTACTTTGGTCAATGGGTCTTTAGGAAAAGTCATAGACTTTTTGGACAGAAATACCTATGTGGGGCGCTGTATTAATGAAGAAGATCCAGACATGTCTGTTGAAGACTTTGAGAAGACCCTTCGAGATCAGACTCGCATGAAAGAAGATGAACAAGAAAAAGCTCTGAAGAAAGAGTCAGATACTGATCAACCAATTTTAAACAATGTTTTTGATTTTTTTTATGATTCCTCAACCGACAATCCAACAAAGGCTAGTGAGAAGACAAAGACTACTCCGGCAAATGAAAATGAGGAGAAGAACAAACAGCGGAAATTGGAGATCTTAGAAAAAATAGCTAAGACTTCTCCAGGAGGGTTGTATCCTCTCGTGCGATTCACAAATCCAGACGGTGTTACGACAAGAGATGTTTTGGTGGAGCCAGAGAGATGGGATATCACTGATGAGAACGACACTGTATTATGCTACAGAAGACAACTTCCCTTAGCTCTTGCATGGGCACTTTCCATTCACAAAGCGCAAGGATTGACAATTCCAAAAGTCAAGGTTGATTTGGCCAGAGTATTTGAAAAAGGCCAAGCATACGTCGCACTCTCGAGAGCAACGTCAAGAGACGGTATCCAAGTACTAAACTTCGATAGACAAAAAGTCCAGTCTCATCAGCAAGTGGAAAGGTTCTACAAAACTCTTTCCACGGCGGGAGAATACTTTAAACACGGCCAAGACTAGCTGATCATTTATACAGTATATATATATATATATACATGCTCAAAATGAGCGAACCTGCCAATTCACATTGACCATGTTGGCAAGTAACAACATGCTTAATTTCTTTGCGTCTTGCTCTGTGTTACTAATTTCAACGAGAACCAAGTTTCGCTTCAGTTGGTCTGAAGACAAAAGCTTCCCAATATAGTAGTAAAGCAAGTCTTGATTAGCATTCACCAATCCAGCAACAAAAGCTGCAGACGACTTTTTCTGCAAAGAAAGTGCCATAAGTAATGAGTCTAAGCCAATGATAATTAGATTGTGCGTTGTATGCAAACTCCGACCCACTATATCTTGGGGTTGTAACAAAAAATGGTCTTGGTTTCTCATGATATGGTCATACTCTCCAGGAGACTCATCAAGTATGTCTTTTTTGGTCTTGTAGTTATTTTTGGACAATGCAGTGATCTTCTCAGTGTCAGAGGCCAGAGGCACTATAACGAGACAGGGCCGGGTATCTGTCGAAGCCTGATAAAACTTATCAACAACTGCATCGACCATCACAGCCAAATTTTCGTCGCTAATATTGGATGGGATCATGAGTTTGCCTCGTAAAAACCTTTTCTGATTGTCATTGGAAGAAGCTAAACGAAATTTATCAGAATCTTTCACCACATCCGCTGAAAACGAATGAGAGCCGGATTCGAACTTTCCAACAACTGGTTTCTGCTCATCAAGTTTACAGCTTCCAAGCCAGACTGTTGGTGAAGAGGCTGAAGAGCCATTTTCCAGGTTGATTTGCGAAGTTGGGTCAAAATTATCCACTTTTACCAAATTACGGAGCCTCGAGTAGAACTGATTTTGCTTCGAATGAAGCTGAGTGAGAACTTTAACTAATTTTGTAGCTTTCTCACTGTCGTCACATTTTTCCATGAATGGATTTCCAGGCTGGCGGACGAATGCGAATTGAAGAGGTCGATAGTCGATTCTTTTCTTGACTCTCATCATCCTTTCGAGATACATGGAAGACATATCCTTCTCAAGACTCACATCTTGAGGCTTAGCATTTATGGGTAACCCCAAAATCAGAGGAGCATATTTGTAGTTAGTTAGTTCTTTCCCATTAGCTTCGAAGCGCTGAAGTCTCTCGAAAGCTCGTGTCTTATGCAAGTCAAAGTGGGCCCTAAAAAGGCCCTTCACGAAGAGCTCAAGCTTAGTTATACCTCTTTGCTTTTTGCCAACAAGCTCGACGTTTTCAATAGTGTTGATCAAAAAGTCGAGATCATCTGCTAGTATAAGCCGCGTTGAATCAAAAAAGGACCAGCCATTCTTTTCCTGTAGTTGCAAGTATCCCGATGGAGTAGATACAACGATATGTGGTGCAATTTTTGTGTCGCCCAAAGAAAAAGTACTGCCTTCTGAATCAGTGAAATCTGCCCTAAGAGGTTCATAACTAATATCAGATTTAACATCACCACGATAAGGACAGCATTCTTGAGGGAAGCCCTCGACTAGTTTCTCGATAAATAGCCTGTATTTTTTAACGAGATCATCAGTTGGGACGATTATCAAGGTGTCAGTCCTCCGATCTTTGCTTATCGGAGCATGCGTCAACGCACGATTGATGGCCATCGTGGCTAGTGCAAGGGATTTTCCTGTTTGTGGCACACCATTTAAAATTAAGTTATTGTTGGCACGAATAATTCCAAAGATTGCACTTTGGTCAGGACTTGGCTTTATTCTTGATCTTGGGACTTCAGTGGTACTCTCGAGTAGATTCAAGAGGTTATGCTGTAGTAGAGGAGCAAGCCCGAATTCTCCAAAAAAATGTTCTTTATCAGGACTTAGCTTAGTGACGGGAGGTCTTTTTATTTCTCTCGTGCTTAGGGATCGGCTTATTCTAAAGGCATTGCGGCCGCAAACCCTTGTGATGAGCATCGCTGCCTGTTTCTTACATAAGTTTCGCACACACTAAATAGAATTCCGTCTGTATATACGCCTTTTCAAGTTGCCCTCTTTCAGTCTAAAACTGTTAACTCCGGCAAAATCTGGCAATTTCTTGCTGTTTTTCCAGGTGGTGAGTCTCTCGTCTGCATACGCCAAGCCAACATTGTAAATTTCATCAAACTTTTGGAAATCAAGCGTTGCGTAGTCGTCAATTGGCGGACGAAGATAAATCACTCCTGGTGTTCTCTTGGCAAGCTCTAGCGCATTAACACTAGCAACGTAAGCCAATCTGAGCTGGATGTCCATCATACTAGGAACATCCGGATGTTTTGAAAATGGGTTGTACCTGTTGAGAAGTACCCAAAATCCAGAGAGGGTGTCACCATAGTTCATGGGTGTTCTATCATCAACAGAGCCAACATCAACAGCAATAATGTACTTTGCTCCCTTGTTTTTCATTTCCATAACTGGGAGGTTATCAAGGTATCCTCCGTCAAGAAGCATCGATCCATTATAAGTTATTGGTGGCAAAAGACCAGCTAATGACATTGATGCCCGAATGAATCTCCACGCATATCCCCTCTCATGAATTTCCATTGTTGAGTTTGTGATATTAGTGGAGTTGCAAAAGTATCTGACCCAGAAATCTTCAATTTCGTGAACTCCAAATACCTTCCAAATTCCTCGATTGAACTCGTACCCTGTAATGTAGGAAGTAACGGGATACGTGACATCTGTCAAGAGGCGCCACAAAGAACCTATTCTCTTCGAGAACTTCTTCGTCATACCATAGATTGTCACAACATTGTAATCTCTAGCGTAAGCACCACCCACAAATGAGCCGATGGAAGTACCTCCAATTATGTCCACCGGGATGCCATGCTTCTCTAAAGCAGCAACAACCCCGACGTGCGAGATACCTCTTGAGCCACCACCTCCCAAAACCAATCCAACAGCTTCATTTGAAAGTATTCTAGCAAGTCTCAAGAAATCATTCTTGTAAACCAATGGAATGTGCTCTGTTTTGTTGGCTTTGTCGTTCAACTTGATAAGAGAGGCCATAGCTCTCGACTTAACATTCTCGAACTTTAATTTGATATTGGGGTTCGCTTTAGTGCTTAGCTTGTATGCCAAATCAGCAAGCAAATTTGGTTTCTTTTGCTTTCTTTTCTCTTTTGATTCCCTTGGAATCTCCATTTGTATGTGGTGATGTCCTTGCACCCATATTCTATTCTTCAACCAAATGCTCGTTGACCCAGGTATCACATTCTTCTCTGAATGAATGAGACACAAATCTGTTCTAGCGGTCGTCTTCAACTTCACAAGCAATCTTTCGTAATCCCCAATATTAGTTGCACAATCATCATCTTCTGCATCCGCTAACAAGAGGATACAGTCTCCTTGGGAAATGCAAGTTGATGTCCATGTAGATTTGAGTGGAGAATCACATATGTAAACAACAGTTTGATATTCTTCCTCTAGATATGCAAAATGCCCAGAAAGTTTAAGTTGGGCTAGTCTTTCATCAAATGCGTGTCTACCAAGGTGTGTGAGCGTGGAGGTTCGGTCCAACGCTATCACAGATCGGCCTATAGCCTTGAGTGCATTCACAAGTCTGTCTGCAAATTCTCGTACTGGAAGGCCATTCACACTAGGCAATATAGTAATGGTTTTGTAATCACTGTTGATCTCAGTAGCCGAAGATTGGGTCATTGTTGCAACCAAGCTTGCTTGCTTTTCTCGACTATTCATCTCAAGGACTCTATTTGCAACAATTCTGGATACCTTGACCATAATAGAGGGATTTTGTAAAGATAGCATTTCGAACAAGGTTCTGGGAATCCGTGCTGTTTCTGAGTCACGTACGGCAATCAAAGATGTCGTTCTTCTAGATGCGGTAAGAACTTCAACTTCTCCGATAGAAGAGCCATGTCCATACTCACCAAGAACTTCAAAGTCTTGCTTATCATTATCTTGTTTAGCTGGGTTTGTTTCATCAACAAGATTGACCAAATCGTCGTTGGGCTTTTTTGTCTTTGGTAGTTTTTGCTTCTTATTTCTGACAACACGGAACCGACCGCTTAGAACAATGTGAAATCCATTAGCAAGATCCCCTTGGGAGCACAAAACACCACCGGCAGGAATGTGGCACCATTCCAAGGCAAAATCAATTGTAACAATCAAACTCGAGAGTAGATTTTTTAATTTTGTTGCAACTGGGAGTTGGAGGAAATAAAACTTATCCATGAGTCTGGCAAAATCATCTCTGGATATGTAAGCAACTATAGCACCACTGTCCTCAGGACAACGCACAGATACCAAGGACCTAACTCCAACAACAGAGCTTAAGTATCCCGCAAGTCCTCCCGCTTTTACAGTGTGCAATTTCTTTCTCCGCAGAACAGACTCATTTTCCTTGCGAGATGCATGGTGAACATCTAAAGAACCGTCGATAACATAGTATAAGCCAGAGTGTGGGTCATTCTGTTCCACAAGAACACTTCCAGGCTTTTGATACTTTACTTCGATGTATTTGCTGAACGCATTTTTAATAGTGACAAAGTTCACATCCACCGGACGAGGCGGAGCCGGCCTGCTTGGAGAGGGGGTTCTTCTTGTTCTTTTATCAGACTCTTTTGGATCCATTTTTACCGTATGATGTATGGTACTGTAAAATTTGTGCGATGGCTGTCTTAAGGTAGGTCTTAGAGTTAAGCCAAGGGATGATTGTCTACTTCTCTCGCCAAAGTAGTCTTGTGCTAGTCTATCACTCATAAAGCTCATGTTGTCACCGACTAAAGACGACAAGCCAATTAATGACGAATTGGTACTCAATTCGCCACCCTGAAGAGTAGTTTCTTTGAATTGAGGAGATTGCTCATCTATTCCAAGAAGCTTAAAAATATTCTCGACAATAGCGATTCTCAATGAAGTTTCTTCTGTCTCTTCACGTTCATCCGAGAAAGACCGATTCATGATCATATCTTTTCTTTTCGGTGTTTTTGCTTTCCAATCTTTGAACAAAGGACCTTCGTCTGAGTCCATTCCAAATGAGCGACGATTATGCTCACCAACAGGTGCAGAAATATGCTCATCTGGTATATTTGTCTTGTGTTTATCACCAGACGTTCTAGAAAGAGGGACCGAAGAGAGTAAATCACCCGGATGTGATGGCTTCGAACGAGAAGCCAACACAACATATCTCGAGCTATTTTCTTTGTTGAGCTTGCGTGGCCGCCGATGAGATTTGGCAAATATTTTCATATTGTCATCTTCTTCTCCCTTCCTTTGAAGATTAAAATGTTCAATAACACCATCGTAGAGATAAGATGGGAGCTTACACTCATCTGCTATGGCATTAAGACCCACTTCAGTGTCAATGATCTCTTTAACCAAGCCCAAGTATGTGTGTACCGCATTTGATGTAACTTTATAGAGCCTTGTAAGAACCATGGTAACAATGTGAGAAGTTGCTTTTGGGAACTTTGAGTGAACTCTTTGAAAAGCCAGGCTTGGAATGATGGCAATAGTGGCTGTTGAAGAGTTACCATCACGATTATCAACAGCTTTTGGCCTGACGACAATTTCTGGGAGCGAGTTTCTTGGATCTTCATGCAAAGAAAAGTTGCTTTCCTCTGCTGGAGTACCAACTGCGGATTCGGGTTGTCCTCCAAGCATGTTGATTCTCGGGGAGCTCATGTAGTTATGAACATCTGGCCTGGCAGGAGTAGAGCTTCTGCTTGGCTCTATTCCGGAAGAGTTTGGACTCACCAGGATTGGGTCCTCCGTAAATTGTGGCCTTTGCGCCGCAGATTGGGCATTTCTAGGCAAAGATGTAATAGAGCTTGATCTATTCCAAGGATCAGTGGAAGGGCTGAAAGGTGGAGATGACTGCTCTTTGTCAGCACTGAAGAGATCCAAGGTACTTAGAAGGGACGAAAGTGGAGAGCCACTTTTGACTTCATTAAGAAGTTGATATTGTTGATCTTGAATAGTGATAATATCCTCTCCGACTACCGAGTTATGCTCATCAAATTCAAGCAGTGTATCCTGCCTTTGCTTGAGTTTGGTGAACACCTGAATTGTACCTTCCACGACTATGGAGAATCCAAGCTTCTCGTCCAAGTAAAGAACTTCATTTTCGGACAACTTTTGTGTTGTCATATTTTTAGTGAGCTCATGAAAGACCGGTCTTTCCAAGTACCCAAACACCTTGATGGCGCTCAAGAACTCGTCTAAGTAGTTCTTGGATCTGTCACCATCAGTGCGTTTCTTGGGACCCGTCACATAATCAAGACCACCGTGGAGAGCATTGTTTAGCTTCTCTTGTTTTGGCGGAGCTGTTTCTTTTGAATAACGGGTAAGGTACTTGTTCCTCACAATCAAGTAGCAAAGGGTAACGATGATAGCAAGGTACACCAAAAGCAGCAGTAGAGACAATGTGATGGAGAAGCTCATTTGGAACATGCTCATGACCATTGAGGGAACAATGAAGAATATGTAGTTGAAAACTCGGAAGACTAGCCACAGAAGATAGAGGAGAATTGCAGCCCATGCTGATAGTGAAGAGGACTCATCGTACACTGCTGAATTTTCAGCCGCAGAAGTCGCTAGTGCAATTGCTTCCGAATTCAATTGCGACGTCATGGTTTTAGATAGAATCGCAGATTCTAGACTAGTGACTGGAGTGGACGGAGTCGCTTGTAGTCTGATGTGAAGAGAATGCGTATGGAGAACAAAAGAGAGAATGCTACTAGAATCAGATAAGTGGTTGCGTAAGCACGGAACTCAATTTAAATGCACCTGCACAATACACATTCTAATTTTTGTCTCAGATTCACGTGCACGGAATAATAAACGAATATAATATTCAAATACCCAATAGAAGTAATTTTTTTTTTTCTAAAGATGTCTATTTTTTGTCATCATATCCCTCTGGTAAGCATTTGAATCTTCTCAAGATACGCTCGATGCCATCCATTCCCTTCTCAAGCTGGTGCAACTCTGGACCGTAACTGATTCTAACGTAGTTGTACCAGATCACATCTTCCAACCTACTCAAGTTTTGCGGGTTGATAAGGAAGAAAAACCCGGGAACAACAATGATCTTCTCATGTAAGCACTCATGGAAGAAACCCAAACAATTACCGAGTTTAGCAGGCAAGTGCGAAAGATTGAGCCACAAGTAAAAGGTAGAGTTTGGAACTGTCTTTTTTGTGAAAGGGAAACCCATGGCACTCAAACGGTTGATGATATAGTCACGTTTCATTTTGAAGTGCATTTGCAAAGCCTTCATCTCCCTCTTCACCTTCAAAGGCTCCAAAAAGTCAACGGCAGCGTACTGGAATGGTGCGTTAGAGCCACCGTCCAAGAATGATCCAGCCGAACTCAAAGCATTGATGTACTCCTCAGGACCCAAAATCCAGCATATACGCCATCCAGGCAAGCGGAATGCTTTGGTAAGACCGTTCAAAATCAAAACAGGATCGTTGTTCACATCCTTAACGTACTCACTAGAGGAAATGGACGAACCTGAGCAATCCTCATCGTAGTAATAATGAGAGTAAAATTCGTCCATGATCAAAAGACACTTCTCCCTGCAAATCTGATGGAGTCTAGCCAATTGGGAGCGTGACATGCACTTACCAGTTGGGTTTCTTGGGTTGGAAGTAAGAAAAGCAGACACACCACGCTTCAACTCCAACTCAATATGATTCAAATGCACCTCATAGTTGTCAACTTCATCCAAAGGAACAGGAATTGGAGAAAAATTTTTGAATAACGAAAGCATCTCTGCGTAGGCAGTGTAGTCTGGAAGGAAGAAGGAGAGATAGCAGTCACTGATAATAGAAGCGATTCTGATTAAGCCAGCTCTTCCTCCAGGCACGATACAAACATTTTTGTAGGTGTACTTCGAGGGAAGGTTTTGACGATACGTTGCGTTGTAGTAGTTGGCAACAGCTTCACGCAATTCCTTCACACCAGCAGTAGGAGCGTACTCTCTACTGACAAGGGGAATATCAATAGATGTAGGTCTCTTAAAGGATCCAGGAACAGTGTCACCGTGTTCTGGGGCACCCTGACCCAAATTAGCCCAGTCATCATCACCATTGCCCTTATATCCATAATCAGTGGCTCTTTCAGTGACCCACAAGACACCTGTTGAAGACTGCTTAGTGTTCATAGCAGGCTTGTGGATCTCCTCATTGTAGGCAGGCTTTGGCACGGGAATAGGAGAGCTCTCTCTTCCATTTTCAGATCTCGAAAGTTTTCTCAATAAATGCTGGTGGTGTGCCTTGTTGTTCCCACCAAGGGAAGTACTGGGGCCGATTGTGGGGTTTCGAGGAGATGGAGAATCCAAGTTGAGTTTATCGAGGGCAGACGTGGAGGAGGCATTCAATTTTTCCAAAAGGTTGGAGGCAGATCTCCTGAGTGGAGGGGGTAATGTAGACTCGAGCCTCTCGAACTCAGAGGCACTTTCACTTTCAGAGGACTCCATGTTGAAGTAGGACAGGGTTTTGCAGAAGATTAGCAAGGATAAAAAGTAATTCTTTGCCTTAGGCTCTTCTCAGATAGATATACCCGGTGACTCAGTGTTGCTGCTAATCCCCAAGACACGTTTTTGTACCGGACCACAGGAACTGCAGGCGGTTAGCGCACCTTTCACATTCTTTTGCAAATAGCAGAATTGGCAAACACGCATATGCGAGAGAAAAAAGTATCTTGATCTTAGAACATAGCGTGACGAACAAAGAGTCTCGTCAGAAAGTCAGTTTGGATCATTACCTGGTTCTTGCGACCTGTGACCGTCAGTCTGAGAAGAGCTGGGTTCGAGATACCATGTTCGTTACTGCGGTGCTATGTACCGGAAATTGTGGGGTCTCTGTAGGCCCCAATCATCTTTGACCTAATGGGAAACATGGCACTTTGTTACTCTGTATGACTAAAGCTTAATAGTAAGAACTTAAGCATGAACTAAATGGAGAGCCAATAATAGTTTCTTGATTGTACCCACATCGTGGTGAAAAGAGCCCATAGATAGTGCCTTAGCCTAGAGAACGCAACTTTTTTTCCGATGGCATCCCAGGACATGAAGTAGCATTAGCGTGCTAGAGGAGTGTAGGCTTTATAAAGGAGAAGTGATAAGCAGAAAGCGACAGAGAGCTCAAAATCGGCCAATTTGCAATTCTCCTCTATTTGGCAAATCGAATAGTTTACGGCATTTGTGCAACTTGTTCCCCTCGAATGCTATTTTCAGCACTCATTTGCATCAAGAAAAATGAGACGGAAAGGAGAAAATCCGAAGAAATAGAGTCTAACATAGTAAGACATCAAAGAGAGAGAAACCAAACAAAAATTTCCGAGATCTCTTTTCTTTACTGCTTGTTTTGTTGGTATAGAAAACTGTTCGCTTGGTTCCTATTTGAACCATGCAGCCGTTAAACGCCGATTCGGAGTGAGAACGGCATTTTTAGTCTGTTGCCCACATTAGTCGCACTGTCTTGTCTTCGCTGTGCACGATGGTCTAATGTGAAAATCTGCATTTTATATGCTTAGTTTCTAAAGCTCGTGATTTGGTTAATTCGATCTTGATATTCTTTTTCGTTTCTAGGAACTTTTTTATTTTCCTTTTACCTTGGAGCTCTCTCTATTCCTTTTTCCCGTCGCCTAGCTCCGCACACCTCCACAGACCTGCACCGGCGGATGCTATCTTCTACAGCTACCTCACTCATCCCGTACTATATGGGTCAGGCCTCATCCAAACAAGACCATGTGCCTCTAAATACGCCAGAGCTACAGCAGGGTCCCATTTCGAAACAAACTCAATCAATAATCAATGTATTAGACCCCCATGGCGAAAGCCACTTTTCCCGCCACCGCCAGCACTATGAGAAAGAAAGAGAGAAGCCGGGTCTCTTTTTGCTGCCGGTGATGTCTAATGAGTCTTCCTTTTCTGAAAACACATCTTTCTCGAAGGCGTCATCGGTGACGAAGAATTTCACGTTGGTTGAATCCGGAGCTGTAAACCAAGTTGAAGAGGATAATTTCTCCCCGTTACTCTCATTGCCCATCGAGATCCTCTATCAGATCATCGAAATAGTTTATTATGACGAGTCGACATCTTCCATCCCAGCCAACTTGGAAAAGTTCCTGAAAACGATTCCTGTGCTTCTGAAAACGTTCAACCAGTTGGCTATAAGATTCTTGTACAAATATGCAATCTTTACTCGCCCCCAATCCTTTGACCGATTCCTCATGAATATACTTAATCAGCCAGATATCGGTCAGTGCGTCGAATTTATGGATTTCCAAACGTTTACCTCCATCGGATTAGGAAGGACTGGTAGAATGAACCAGGAAATTCAAATGGTCACATCTGCAACAATTCAGCTAGCCCTCCAGTTGTGCCCCAACCTAACAGAATTCCTTGCATCCGAAAACATCCAGGATGATATGGATGTGAACGTTCTCCTGGTACTTTTCAATCATCTTCCCAAGATTCAGGCAATGGACTTCTGCGGGGCATCCCTGAGCGCATTCGCAATGGCATTTAACGAGTTACAGATTGAGCCTGATGAATCAGGTGAAACAGATTCCCAAACAGAAACATCTTCCATGATGTCTACTCGCCACGAGCATCTAAGCCATTTGTTCAAGATATCATTTCATGACTGTTCCAACCTCGCACCTTCAGTTTTTGAGAAGCTTCTTCCTCATTTTACGCATTTACGCAGACTTGATCTCACGCATACTTCCATTACCTCAAGCATTCTTCTAGCACATATGCCTCATTCATGCAGATTAACACATCTCTCTTTGGCTCGGTGCTCAAAGCTAACCACCAAAGATTTAATCAATTTTCTAGTTGGCCATCCAGCAGTGGCTCTGGAGTCCTTGGAGTGGCTCAACTTGCAAATTGACTCCAACGTGGTCTCCCCATTAAGTGACGTATACTTATTATATACGCTCAATCATCTAAAGGCTCCTGGTCTCAAGTATCTCAACTTGGGTGGTCTCCCGGTAAATGGCCGGATTTTGCAGTTGATTAAAAACAAATTCACCAATCTCGAGAGTTTAACGATTTCTCATTCCTCAGTTAATATGAATGACTTGGAAATGTTTATGCAAGATAACACTACAATCAAATTCCTCGATCTTTCCTCGATAAAGTGTTTAGACAGGTGGAAGTTGACAAACTTTTTGAAAACGTGTTATGGTTCTAATCTAGAGGGCTTGGAGTTTGATTATAAAACTCTCTACAATTTAACAGCCGGAAATTACGTGCGGATTGATGCTGTACAAACTGACTTCAGAATAACCGAGACACCACATCTTCCTCAGGTATGGAAATTTTACGATAATGAGGGCAGAAGAGCTTGGTTGTACAGAATAGATACCAATGATCCTCAGTACGACTCAATTATTTCGGGCAGTTCGAAATACACAGAAACAGTATCGAACTTAGTGTACTATGATTTGGAAACAGGTGCCAAGATTGAGACAAAGTCTGTCAAACCATCTTTTCTTAAATATGCATCGAGAAAAGTCAACTGCTCGATAGGTTACTACAATCTCAACAACACGAAAAAGAAGAGATATATCGAGAATAATTTGCATGAGCTGGTGTGGCCAGTCGAGTTCAGTCAGCGTGGTATATATAACTACTATTCGTTGAACGTTAAGTAGAAAATATATACATTTTTATGGACATTTTCTTAGATCTCAGAAATCTGCATGAAATGCAATATGTGCGATTAACGCGAAGATCAAAATGCGGGGATGAGTGCCTGAAGCCGAAATCCACGGAGGTGGGGATTATATGTAGAGAACAACTTTGCGTTTACTAAAATTTGACTCTACAACGGTCTAAAGACAGAAAAAACATTCAATTATATTTATTAACTTTGCATCCATTCTATAAAAATGCTTGACGTTTCCGAGATAAGAAACCCCCTTGATGTCAAGGCAATTGAGAAGTTTTTAGTGAATCCTCCGGCTTCCGCAGATAGAGGTGTCCAAGTTCCATCTTTCGAGGCTCCTATCGAAATAAAGCAGTTCCGCTTTGGCCAATCTAATCCTACGTACTTGGTAAAAGATGGTAAGGGATTTCTTTCTGTATTACGGAGGAAGCCAAGCGCCAATTCTAAGTTAGTCTCACGCTCGGCACATGCTATCGAAAGGGAGTTCTATATCTTGAACGGCATTTCTTTCTGTAATCAGTCAGCCCCAAAGAATAGGGAGGTACCTGTACCGCAGATGTACCTCCTCTGCGAGGATGAGTCTGTCACTGATGCTGTATTCTACGTCATGGAATTTATTGATGGAAGGCTGATTAAGACACCCGATCTCCCAGAGGTGAAAGATCTGGAAAAAGATCAATACTGGAACGCTATAATGGAATCTATCAGCGCAGTGCATGCACTTGATTGCGAGGAATTGCTCAAACACCTTCCTCCAAAACATTTCCCACAGTTCCAACCTGAAAAATTGAAAGCAAGCAAAAACAAAGCAGGCTATTTTCAAAGACAAGCAAAGACACTCACAGGAATGGAGAAATTGCAGGCAAAAACCGTGGAACCTGTTCCAAATTTTGAGGAGTTGATCACCTGGCTCTTGAACAGAGCTCCTAGTGATCCTACGAAATTAACTCTTATTCATGGCGATTGTAAGATTGACAATTTCATGTTCCATCCCACGGAGCCAAGAATAATAGCAATTCTCGACTGGGAACTTTGTACATTTGGACACCCCTTATTTGATCTTGCTAACTTTTTGCAGCCTTTTGCCATGCCAAACAAGCTTAATCGGGCATTTTTCCATCCAATTGAGACAAAACTTGGTAGGGAAGCTCCTGGCTCGAGAGACTTCATTAACGTCAAGTTGAACTTATACAAAAGAAAACTCGGATATAACTGGAGTGACGAGAATCCGACGAATGATCCTGTGGGTTTATGGGATTTGGGCACGGTTTTTGGCATGTTGAGGTTGGCTATCATTTGTCAGGGTGTGTCCATGAGAGCTGCAAAAGGAACTGCAAGTTCTGGTTCGGCTCAAAGCTTTGCTAGCTTATACACAAATCTAGCAGCCGTGTCCTACGATATTATCAATGCACGGAAGGCCAAAATCTAGTTGGTCATTTTAGCGAAGGCACATATAGAATATGATCATATATCTAGACAAGATCAGAAGCGATTTGTATGCAGAGAAAATCTCCACACGCACATGCGAGACTTTTCAGTAGATAGAAAAGTAAAAGTTCCTTTCTAAATGTCTTTGATAGGATTTTCTCCCGACGTATTAAAAACGTCAAACAAATGCATTATAAGATGCCCTTTTGATAAATGCAGAACAAGAATAATTGGTTTGGATGGAAACTTATTGAAAGCTCAAACTGTCATCAAAAATGGCCCGAAGATGACTAAAGACTCACAGAACTTTTTCGAAATCGAAGACGTCTGGCTGTTTGACAATATTGGTGTTTCAAGACCAACAGAGGAGATTGACTCCAGTGATCAGATCGGGGCCTTAAACAAAGTCGAGAGGCTTCTTATATGTGGAGAGTGTGACAAGGGACCCATTGGGTTTGCTGGGTTCAGAAACAGACAAGATACTGACCATAAAAAGCTTTGCTACTATTTGTCTTGCGAAAGTGTGTTATACGATCTACAGTAAATCATATGCTTCATATTTTCATTTACTCGTCATATGAACAGTCAGATCAGAACTTGGCGCTTGGTCTCAACTCCTTACTGATACCGTTCGCAATGTGACGGGCGCATGCCATGGTTGAAACCATTGGATTGGCACCAGAGGCAGTGGGCAAAACACTTGCATCAGCCACATATACGTTGTCACTTTCAAAAAGACGTCCTTTTGCATCACATGCTCCATACTTGGAGCCCTTACCGGACATGCGGCATGTTGACATTTGATGGGCTGAACCATAAGTACAGCCATAGGGAGTCAAGCCAATAGACTCCGCGTTTTTGCGCCACTTCTGGTAATCAGCGTCGTTTATGTTGCGCTGCTCGGCTGGTCTGTTACTAATAAATCTTGGCACATGAGCCGATGGGTGAACAATTTCTTTAGCTCCCTGAACGTAGATTATATCAGCAGAAGTGAGCAATGCCTGCAAGATGGCGTTTCTGTCGTACTTGTTGACTGTGTAGTCAATCAGAAGCTTGTCTGGCTTATTTTTGTCATAGGTGACGTAACCCGACAGTGTGTCCCTGTCCAACAAAATGAATGCTGTTAAACCTTGATATTTCAAAATGTCCTGGCGGAACTGATCTGATGAATCCCAAGGCAAGAAAACTGACTCAAGCATCGGTGCATGCAAAAGGGTTTCAATCTTGCACCCGTGACTCTTACCGTCCAAATCGTCCACTTTTGTGCACACAGAAGTCATGATCGAGTTGTAATGTGGATCTGACCTCACATTTTCAAAGTATCCCAACAAGGATGAAATTGGGTGCAACTTGAGATTTCTGCCAATGTGCTTGTTTTTGAAACCAGATTTTTGGAGAAGAACTGGTGTTTGCAAAGAGCCACAAGCAACAATGTATTTCTTTGCTCCTCTAATAGAGAAAGCATTTCCGGTTCTAAGGTCAACACACTTGAGTCCTGTGGTGATACCTTTTCTGTTGCGAATAAGCTCGGAGACCATTACCTGATCCATAAATTCAGCACCATTTTCTGCCGCATCACGGAACCAGTTAGCCACAGAGCCTTGCTTCACGCCCCACTTACAACCCAAATGGCATTTGCCGCACGAGTGGTTAGTGTGAACGCCATTGTTTTGAAGAACCTCCTTAGCGGGGTATCCAAGTTTCTCACAGCCTTGCAAAAGCTGTTGATTGGAGAAGGAATGAGTAATGTTTTCTGTGGAAGCACCCATTTGCTGAAGAACGTACTCCAAATCGTTGTCATACGACTCGGTAGCAACCCAGTCCACACCGAAATCGTCATACCATTCCTTTCTCACCTTGAAAGGTGTCTTTATACAAGCAGACCAGTTCACAGTTGAGCCACCACCAAATGTAGCTCCTGCTAATACCATTAACTGACTGTTGTTCGTTGGGAGCTGTCCACGTCCCTCGTAAAGTTCCTGATATCCAGATACCTCATCAAACTCGAACTCAGATGAGTGGAAATACCTTCCTTTCTCCAAAACCAAGACCTTGTGACCGTCGTTAGCAAGGGTATGAGCAACGACACCGGCACCGGATCCAGATCCAATGATCACAGCATCCACATTTGGCAAGAAAAGCTCAGTGTTTGCAGTCTTAGGTGGTTCCTTCATTTGGTATCTGAAAGGGTCAACCTCATGGCCTTCCACCAAGTTCTCTCTTTCATCTGTGGTGGGGAAACCCATGGCCTCCTGGTGGATTGGGGGAGCTAATCTCTGGAAGGTACTAGCCACGATATTGAAAAGGAGACGGAAAATTCTTTGCTTTGGCTCGATGGGGGAGTCTCGCCAGGATCTGAGAAGCGCCTCTTTTTCTTTCTCGTCCATTTCACGAATTAAGGTTGTAGTGTTGGTAAGCACCGGAGATAAGATTCTCGAGTCCAAGACACTCATGAGGATGCCAAAGAGGCGAATTGAGGTGGTGGTATTGTTTTCAATGACGCTTTTCACAAAGGGACGGAACTCAGGAATGTCAGAGGGACGGGTGACAGTCTTGACGTACTCTGGAATTTTGTTTTCAGGGAAGTGCTTGTCCAAAGAGTCTTTTATGGTTGCCACATCAACCTCATGGATGAACCCATCGGCAATAGCCATAAAGACATCGAGATACCGGTCTTCCACAGTGGATGGTAAGAACGACATGGCTATACAATGTCAAACGCAAGAAGAAATGATTTTATTGTGCCTTTTGGTTTTACTGAGGTTGGCTACCTGAAAAGGTGTTCTTAATCCCTATATATGGACGCCGCTTCATGAGCTGGACCCCACAAATCGCTACGCAGGTAAACGCTTGTGAAAACGCACTCCAGAGTGCATATACACGAAAGATGATACGATTCCGTTGTGCACATGCTGAAAGATTGCAGTCGATCTCACTTTGACTCTGCAGACGCTCTACGCCAATCTGTCATGGCAGGAGTTTATTCTGTGGGAAAATGTAGAGAAACGACTAATTTGCACGACACTTGTGTAGCCCGCAGTGTGTCTAGTGCGTATAATTTGTGTTTTTTTGTATATAGCACAAATACTAAATATACTGGCGGGAGTGACTTTCTAAGCGAATAAAATGGAACCGAGGAAAGATACCCCTGGACGCTGCAGCAGCAGTGTTCTTTGGGCGATTCGAAGGTTTGTGTCCTGTCACATAAGGCGGCTGTGGGCCTTGGCTCCGGAGATATCGAATGATTTTAGTCACTTCGGAAATATCCCTTACATGTGCGAACACAAAATGGTTTTCCCCGCGTCTTCCGGAAAAGATCAAGTGATTATTTTCTCCAGGTTTGACGCAGCAGGTGTGGAGCGCTCGGGCCGGCAAGGTGCACTCCTAGACTGTGTTGTTTTGCGTGTTCATATACCTCATGCAGAATTGAAGACGGTGCGTGCGTTATAGTCTTCCAGACTAATGGCACACCATTATGCCTCTATCTCGCTTATCTCTGCGAAGCCCGGTGCCGTAAAAGCTCCGTACATTTCACTCTAGCTACTACCATCGCGATGCATGCTTTCCATTCCTGCACATTCAGGAGGCCATGGACTCCATCACTGGGTATACCTCGTCAGATCCTAGCAGTCCAGAAGAAGAAAGCCAAGAGGAAAGCGAGTCTGTGGCTCTTGCGGAAGAACTTGTACCATTTCTGGATAACTATATGAAGCACCGCACCGGCTTATTCTCGACCTTCTTTAACATAGTCTGGTTGCTCAAGCCACAGGACAGACTGCTCCTCAGAAGCTGCTATGACAAGACCACTGCGGCAGTGAAGGAGCAGGCACCAGGCACGTTCTCCAAACTAACGTTCGACTTCTCAGCCCTTCCTCATGCATCCCACAAGTACGTTGGCAACCGCAATGCGGTTAGAAACGCCCACCTCACGCTCTACCCAAACTTAGTCATCACGAAGAATCAAATTCAAAAGCTCGGGAAGATGGTTAGACGGGGGCTTCTGGATGTGGAAGTACCTTCTGAGTTGGTTGGAGACAGTGGTGGAGGCATGCTTACGAAGATGTTGGACAACGACAAGAAAGAGGTGACTTTTCGTTTTGAAGATAAACCGGGAGTTCTTTTCAGCAATGCTACGCGAACCATATTCTTCTGTTTGAACATATACCAGGGGAAGAACAAAGACAGTCCAGAATACGAATATTTGCGTTCGCTTTCTCGGGCAGTGAACTATCCAGTCCAATCCATGGGCATAGATGCGAACTGGAACTACTTTGTCGGGTCTCGGCACACCATCCAGGAGGACGGAATGCCTGAGTTCAAATACCATTCGACGTTCATCATTTCTACCATGAAGGTCTCGTCCAAGCTCTCTACAAAAGAGTTCAAGAATCTTCGAGATATTGTCAGCAAGGTGGATCTTCTGAAGGAGATGAGAGCCCTACGATTTACAGCTGACGCGCTCTCACAGCGTACTAATTGTGGCATACAAAATGTAATGCCGCTTTTACCGAGCCAGCGAGGCACTTCCGAAGAAGCCGGCCAAGCACCCAAATCCTAAGTTCGCTCGCACAAGATGCGGGCCCGCATAGTAGAGACATGTAAATAGTCGAATCACATACTCACACCAGGAGTTCTCCGACCTGTGGCCTTTTGTATTTCTTGGCTCTTTTGACAGACCATAGTTACCGCGCAGCACCGGCTGTTCGCCGTTTCCTCCGTTCGATATTTCAGTGCGCAAGAACGAGGCAGTCCTGTACCTGCACACAAAACGTAGATGCTTGGCCCTTACTTATCATCCGCCACTTTCCCGCAACTACAGCAGCTTGCTTCCTCCAAATGTTCAAGAAACAAGAAAAGCGTCAAGGCAAGGAGCTTCTTGATATCGTCAACAACAGAAGCAACCTCAACCGCTGCGGGGAATGTGGGGCCGAGCACCCCACCTGGGCCTCCTACAGCTTGGGTATCTTTCTCTGCGGCCGTTGTGCCAACATTCACAAAAATGTCTTGTCTGTCACTGGTCCCAACGGCAAGCCCATTTCAAGAGTCAAGTCATTGACTTTGGACAAGTGGTCTGATGCCGAGATTGACAACTTGCGCCACATCGGCAACCGCAAGGCCAGAAACAAGTGGAACCCAAAGAGAGTGCCTTTCCCACATGACGACGACGACGACGGCCCTATCGAAGAGTACTTCAGAGAAAAGTACATCTTGGGACTCTACCGTAACGACGCTCTTGATGCTCATGACTATGACTACGATGACGACAGATCTGGCTTCTCAAGAACCAGTTCTCCTGATACGGCAAGAAATGGCAGATCGAGATCCTCCACAGTGAACAGCTACAGACTGAGAGCCAGCTCCATGCAACTGACCCCAAGAAATCTTCCAAGACTATCGCATAGAAAGCTCACTAGCTACGAAAGATCCCTCTACTCCATCCAGGCGGTGCAGCTCCACAACATGGGCTACTCCGACCGCGACTCGGTGTTGGAGAGTTTGATTCTTGCCAATGGTGACATGGACTATGCACTTGACATTTTGGCTCATGATGCGAAGGTGAACCCCGCTCAGGCAGAGATTCCCCCTGATTTACCCAGACGTCCTACTCTTTCCAGTGCTGGAGCTAGTTTCACTGGCTCCGCAAATGGCAGTGCAGCTGCCACTGGTATTCCAAGAGCTCAGTCGGTCGGCCCTTCGTCTTCAGACTGGTGGGCCAGCTCCCAGCCTGGATCACAGCTTGGCACCCAGCAAACCCAACAGACTCTGCTACAAACCCTGCAGCTGGGCCAACCCCAGATTTACCAGTACACCGACCCCGTCACCGGGCAGATCTCTTACGTGGACTCAAACGGCAACCAGTACCTAGACCCAAACAACCCACAACACCAGCAGCTTCTTATGCAACAAACAAACCCGCAATTCGCTGCACAAAACAACGCAAAGCAGAACATTCTCTCGATGTACAATCAACCAACTGGAGCACAACAAGCCCAGCCTCAACCTCAACCTCAATTCCAACAACAGCAGCAGACCGGCTTTGCGCAAATGAATCAAACCGGAATGCAACCCGCCCAAACAGGACAATTTGGCCAACCTCAGTTTGGAATGCCGCAGCAAACGTCGTCCTTTATGCAACCACAACAATCTAGTTTCATGATGACGCAGCCTCAATTCCAACAAGGTCAACCACAATTTTTTGGATAAGCGACTCGGTCTCGCATTGGGAACTATATAGTTAAGATGGATTAAATGGTATAATAAAAATGAAATCACTTGGCACTTAATTCGTCAGTAAATTTCCATAAATGGGATTTTGCATTTAGACGAAACAAAAAATTGCCTTCAGCCAGATTCGAACTGACGATCTCCTCATTACTAGTGAGGTGCCTTACCAACTTGGCCATAAAGGCGAATTCTAACGTTGGACAGTTTTGAAAAAGTATATTGAGAAAAAGTATTAGCTCGTACTACCACACTCTGGAAAATGAAATTGTAGTATAGATTAACAATGAAGAACGTTGAAGAGGTGATGTGCTACTCTTAGTTAAAGCAAACAGTGCGTGTGGTAAGTCCCCTGCACCGTGGGCGTATCATTGCAGAAGAAGTCTAGAACATCAAGTAAAAGTTGTGCTTGGGTTGCTGGCAGCGAACGTGGATCAAAGAAACGCAACAACTGCGAGACTAGTGAAAGTATACATTCTAAAATTAGGCACGTGACAAAATTGGCTCCAATGTGAGAACTCCAGACTTCTTCCTACAATGTGGCATTAAATGAAGAACAATGCTGATTTGATTTAAAAATTGCCCATTGTAGTTTGCTGGGCTGATCAGGTCACCTTATTTTTTCCTTGCGAAGGCCCCAAGTCTTGTACTTAGTATGCCACTTGACAGAATGTTCCTGCATATTCTGGAATATTCCAGCAACGTCTAGCATCTCACTATGTGTGCGGCTCTCGGTCTATATAACTACCGACTGCGGTCTCTCCAGTTGGTGTACTCCACAAATTTAATTATCATCAATGGACGAAACACAATTCACTGACAACGCATTGCAAATAATACAGAGGGCGACCGAGCTTGCCAAAGAAGGATCCCACTCCCAAGTGGTGCCTCTTCACTTTTTGGCTGCAATGGTCCCCACCGATGATGAAAATTCCACTCAGTACCTTAAAACATTGATTACAAAGTCGAGGTATGAGTGGCCAAATTTCGAAAGGATTGTTAACAGACATCTCGTCAGACAGCCATCACAATCTCCTGCTCCAGATGATATGAGGTTGAGCTATGCTGCTGGTCAGATGATAGCAAATGCCAACAAGATCAAGGCACAACAAAAGGACAGCTATGTGGCACAAGACCACATTTTGATGGCTCTTTTGGAAGATAGCTCCATAAAAGATATCTTCAAGGAAGCCGGAATCAATATTGACACAATCAAGACGCACGCTTTGGAATTGAGAGGAAACCAAAGAATCGACTCCAGGCAAGCTGACTCTTCTTCCAGCTATGAATTCTTGACCAAGTACTGTGAAGACTTGACCGAGAAAGCTAGAGAAGGAAGAATTGATCCCGTGATTGGCCGTGAAGAAGAGATCAGAAGAGTTATCAGAGTCCTTGCAAGAAGAACCAAGTCTAATTCTGTCTTGATTGGTGAAGCTGGTGTTGGTAAGACATCGATCGTTGAAGGCGTCGCTCAAAGAATTATAGATGGTGATGTTCCAAGCATTCTTGCCAACTCGAAACTTTTTGCCTTGGATTTGGGTGCTCTTACTGCCGGTGCTAAATACAAGGGTGAATTTGAGGAGAGAATCAAGGGTGTCTTGAAAGATATCGAGAACTCGAAGGACATGATCATTCTCTTCATCGATGAAATTCACATGTTGATGGGAGATGGTAAATCTGATGCTGCCAATTTGCTCAAACCTATGTTGGCCAGAGGTGACTTGCACTGTATCGGTGCTACTACCTTCTCCGAATACAGAAAGTTCATCTCTAAAGATGGTGCATTTGAAAGAAGATTCCAGAAAATTGATGTCCCAGCTGCAACTGTTCCTGAAACTGTGGCTATTTTGAGAGGATTGCAGCCAAGATACGAGATCCACCACGGTGTCCGTATTTTGGACTCGGCTCTTGTTTCTGCCGCTCAGTTGGCCTCTAGATACTTGACTTACAGATCGTTGCCTGATTCTGCTGTCGACTTAATCGATGAGACAGCAGCCACGGTTGCAGTTCAAAGAGACTCCAAGCCCGAGGAACTTGATAACCTCGAAAGACAATTGAACTTGATTGAGGTCGAAATCAATGCCTTGGAGAGAGACAAAGAGGCAGATTCTGCTTCGGCTGATCGTCTTGAACAGGCTAGAAGAAAGAAGGCCGATGTCGAGGAGCGCTTAATTCCTTTGAGAGAACAATTCAACGAGGAAAGAAAGGGACACAATGAGTTGACATCCCTTAAAAGAAAGTTGGATGAACTTGAAGTCAAGGCTCAAGATGCCGAAAGAAGACGTGATGCAGCTTCTGCTGCCGACTTGAGATACTTTGCCATCCCAGATGTCAAGAAACAAATTGATGCATTGGAGGTTCAAGTCGCTGAGGAGGAAAGCAACCTGACCATGTTGACTAACGCAGTTGGTCCAGACGCAGTTGCTGAAACTGCCGCTAGATTGACTGGTATTCCTGTCACAAAATTGACGCAGGCAGAGAACTCTAAGTTGATCAACATGGAGAAGGTTTTGTCTTCCGAGGTCGTTGGTCAGAGCGAAGCTGTTAAATCTGTTTCTAACGCTGTTAGACTTACAAGATCCGGCTTGGCAAACCCTAACCAGCCTGCCTCATTCCTCTTCCTTGGTTTATCTGGTTCCGGTAAGACGGAATTGGCCAAGAAAGTTGCTGGTTTCCTTTTTGCCGATGAAAGAGCTATGATCAGAATCGATTGTTCAGAGCTCGGTGACAAGTGGTCAGCTTCCAAGCTTCTTGGTGCTGCCCCTGGCTACGTTGGTTACGAGGAAGGTGGTATTCTTACTGAAGCTATTTTGAGAAGACCTTACTCTGTTATCCTTTTCGATGAAGTCGAAAAAGCAGCCCCAGAAGTCTTGACTGTCCTATTGCAAATCTTGGATGATGGTAGAGTTACCTCATCGCAAGGTAAGGTGATCAACTGTTCCAACGCTATCATCATCATGACTTCTAACTTGGGTGCAGAGTACATCAATGCAGCTAAGGGATCAAAGGTTGAGCCGCAAACAAAAGAATTGGTGATGAACGCTGTCAGAAGTCACTTCAGACCTGAATTCCTCAACCGTATCTCATCTATGGTTGTCTTCAACCGCTTGTCACGGAAGGCTATTGCCAAGATCGTGAAGATTAGAATAGACGAGATACAGAAGAGATTCGCCGCCAATGGCAAGAACATTACATTATCGGTTGATGACGACGCATTGGAATACTTGTGCGCTCATGGTTACTCACCAGATTTGGGTGCTAGACCACTCAACCGTCTCATCCAAAGCGAGGTTTTGAACAAATTGGCAATCTTACTCTTGAAGGGACAGATCAAAGATAAGGAGACTGCCAGAGTGGTTCGCGGTGAACGCGGACTCGAAGTTGTTCCAAACCACGAAGTTGAGGATGAGGAGATGGGTGATGCCATTGAAGACTGGCAAGACAGTGAAGATGAAGATGATGCACCTGTTGACGTCGATTAAGCCATTCGATTTGCCATAATACACAGCAGGTGCTGTGGCAAATTCAAATCATATTAGCATACTGTACAATAAATGACAATAGAAATCCAGTCAGTAGTCTGTCAAAATGTAGATATCTGCGCCTTGCAGGATTTTGTGTGCGCACTACCCTTCTCATCGATTGCCAGAAGCGGAAGAAAAATTAAATCGATCTATCAGACCAATTTTACATAAGAGAAAATGGCTAGCAGAACTCAGTTTGAAAACTCGAATGAAGTCGGCGTCTTCTCCAAGTTGACCAACTCCTACTGTCTTGTGGCTGTCGGAGGTTCCGAGAACTTTTACTCTGCTTTTGAGGCAGAGCTTGGTGATGTCATCCCAATCGTCAGAGCTACCATCGCTGGTACCCGTATCGTCGGCCGTATGACTGCTGGTAACAGAAGAGGTTTGCTTGTACCAACCCAAACAACGGACCAAGAATTAATGCATTTAAGAAACTCTTTGCCAGACAGCGTGAAGATACAAAGAGTCGAGGAAAGATTATCAGCACTCGGAAATGTCATCTGCTGTAACGACTATGTTGCTTTAGTGCATCCTGATATTGAGAGAGAGACTGAGGAGTTGATTGCTGATGTTTTGGGCGTTGAGGTTTTCCGTCAAACCATTGCAGGTAATGTCTTGGTTGGCTCATACTGTTCTCTTTCTAACCAGGGTGGACTTGTGCACCCACAAACATCCATACAAGACCAAGAGGAATTGTCTTCGCTTTTACAAGTGCCTCTTGTGGCCGGTACTGTGAACCGAGGATCATCTGTGGTTGGTGCCGGTATGGTTGTCAACGATTGGTTGGCGGTGACTGGGCTGGACACCACTGCACCAGAGCTTTCCGTTGTGGAATCTCTCTTCAGACTCCACGATGCTCAGCCTGATGCTATTTCTGGTAACTTGAGAGACACTTTGATCGAAACATACTCTTAAGCTTGTCATGATATACTTATCTTAGCATTGTATATTAGAGCCGTGCGGGCTGCATCGGTATGTTGGGATCAGGAAAACTCAATAAACACAACAAAGACAGAATCGTAGAGCTTTTCGTAGAGGTTTATGGCTTGCCAAGAGTAGTAGTAGACCACCATGTGAGGCTATCTGGTGACTGCATATAGAATGCTAGCCCTAACGGCCAGCCCTGCAGAGCTGCAATATGCAATCGACAATCACAATTGCCTAAGTCACATTGTATCAAGACCAAGGGTACCTAAATACTGAGTATTGTTTTCCGAAAGAAGAGCTTTATTTCTGAAGATGAAAGCTTACGCACAGTGTCTAATGTGTTTCGCGGTCTCAATAATCAGTACAACCGATTCATGAATCCTTCGTCAGTTGCCGAGTTGGACTTTCACGACAGAATAATTAAAACCAAAGTGGTCTGAGCTGTAGATGTGCTCCCTAAATTCTTGTCTATTGGCTTACTCTCATGCTTACTTGTATAAAAACAGCCGTGCTTTTCTTTTCTTTTGAATAGAGTATTTCTTTTTCTTGCACCGGTTTTTTCTTAAGAGATTTCATATGCTGTTCACGGTGAGGAGAGCAGCCCCAGCTTTATTTTTTCCATCACAATAGTCCCCCAGAATAACCGCGTATATACACTCCGACGCCTGTCGCAGTCTAAAACCAGCCTTATCTACCGAGGTGAATATTTCCAAAACCCACCAGTCGGCTTTTCGACCTCATTCCTTTTTATTGTCGTTCTAAAGTCTTCACAGTGTCATGGATTCCACCGGACTCCGTCGGACGGATATTCGTGCCCAAGCGTACAGAAGGCTAGCCAAGCTCTCGGTTGAGCATGGCTCTTCCACGGCCTCTAAGGACTTTTCCACGTTGGTGGCATCCACGAAAACACCAAAAGAAGTTGCCCTGGTGGCAATGTCTCTTAATGAGTTCCAAGTGTTGACTGCACTCTGTCATGCTGTGGAACAAGCTCTGTCCGTTTCAACCCAAGAACATGCTCATGTTCTTGCTGGAAAATTTAGACTCTACCTTCTTGAATTGCCTCACCAGTTATTCCTGGCATCTGTCTTGTCCCAGTGCTCTTCTGTCTCTCCGTGGCAGGTTTTGGGTGAGAGATTGACTTCAGCTATAGTCATCTTGGCCTGTCAGTTTGAGTCTTTACTCGAAACGGTTGTGTCAACTTTTGATTTGTTTCTTGAAAAGTTCTTTGCAGGGGAGAACTTAAACTACTCCGATTACTACACCCTCTTGGGTTTGTTGTCGGGACTCAACAAGAATCCAACGTTGTTTTTGAAATCAAACGAGGCAATTTCATTCTTCCTTAAACTAGACACCTGCATTGATAACTTTGACTTTTTGAATGACGTCGAGACCTTCTCAAATACTGCCCATTCTTATCCAGAATTGCGTCACGTTCTTGGGTCTGAATCCACGAGCGAATTGTCTCCTATACTTTTCTTGGAGAGATTGGGCTCCTTGTTACTGGCAATAATTGCTGCAATTGTTCACTGCCCTGAGAACGTCCCGTTATTAGAGCATATCTTAAGTGAAGCCACCAAGGATCACGAGAAGTCGGGTTGTGAGGAGGATAACGGCTACTCTGATGGTTACGCCGTCAAAGGCTCACCAAACGGATACAATGGTTCAGCTAATGGCACCATGCACTCAGAGACGACAAGCCTTGAATCATCTACAAATGAGACCGTGCTTTCTCAGAATTCTTCAGGCATCTTGGGCCGCCTCTGCAAGCTTTCAGTTTCCAAAATCAACTTTTTGGACAGAGGAGAGTCTTACATTGTGTACTCCACATTTGAACGCTTGAAGCTTGGCTACCAGGCAAAGAGTCATTACTTACTGGTTCTTGGAGCGGGAGCACGTAACGACATCGTTGATCCCGAGCTTGTCAAGAGCATATTTTATAAGTCGGCCTCGATATCTACCATCATGTTAGATCCTAGCCTTGGTCCTGTTGTTCTTCAATTGGGCTCGCTATTAGTGTTTAGGGATCCGACTCTTGGTGCATCTTTGACTCGTTCATTCACTTCGTTGGTTGCAAACCCAAATTTTACATCGTCTTCATGCTTTGAAGCATCAAAAGGTGTGGGATTTGCAAGTAGAGTGTTATCGCAGGACGCTGTTGTTACCACCATTTACGCTTTGACAAATCTTCTTTTTGTCGGAAATGATGGTTTGCAATTGCAGGTGCGCTCAAGAAGAAAGTCCAGTCTTAGGGGTGCTCTCAATGGTTCTTCTGAGGCTTTGAATGGCCATGTTGAGAGAACATCTCCAAAACAATTTTCGAGCAACGGATTTGCTAGAAAAGCAAGTTTCAGCTCAGCCAAAGAAAATACAGCATTCAGTGAGCACGAATACAAGAAAGTATGCTACAATGCTGTGACTGCCATCACACAGATTGTTGCCTCGTGTGGTGATGAGAGTGTGAGCACTTTAGCTATTACCATTTTGTCCCAAAAGACTTTACATTTGAATGCTGTCGTTGCACCTGTTTTGCTTAAGGGTTTGGTATCCATTGCTCCTTATTTACCCGAGAAGGAATTTGTTATCCTCGTGCGTTTGCTCCACAAGCTTAGCTTCGAAGCTGTTGAAAACAGAAAGACTGAGCTTTTCGCAATCATCGAAGATGCCACTTGCGATCTTGCCGTTAGCCTCAAACGAGGTAACCCGTTGTATACTGTCTATTTGACTGAAATCTTGTCTAGCATTATTTCAAAGGGTGATGTTGCAGTTTTGGACCACCACCGTTCACATGATGAGATAAGTGCCATTGGTGAGCAGATTTCTTATTACTTGAAGCCTTTGGCAAATCTCTTGCCTGACGTTCATAAGGGAGAGCCTCCATTATCGCAGTTGGACAGTAAAGTGACTGAGTTATTCAGAAACCTCTGGTTCAACTTAGTCGTTCACGGCTACTCGATCAACTCTAAGCAAGGAAAGGCGCATATTGATGATTTGGAAAGAATTGCATACAATACTCCACCTTTGGCATCTGAGCTGACATGGAACAGAACGGAAACATCCTTGGAGTTGAACACTGTGTTAAAGAGAGGCTCATCCAATCATAATGTAAAGGACCACAAACACATTGTTGGTGATATTTTTGAAGTACCTAGAACAATGTCTCATTCAAAGTTGATGTTCTTAGCGGCTGTGTTATTTGTTGAGTCACTCAGAGTGAAGTCTGGAAATTGTCACACCGTGTTGAAGTACTTCTCTGATCCCTCAATGAGAACAAGCGGTATTGAAAAGTACCTTGGGTCTATTGCATACCAAGTGAACAAAGATTTCATTAATTTGATACACTGTGGTGCTGATAAGCAATTTTCTGCTGACAGTATAGCAGAGCAGCTAACAAGCATGTTGGCCTTATGTTGTTACGGCAATGAAAATTTGCAAGATTCAGCTATTCAGTGTTGTGATTTGCTTATCAAAAGAGTTCCTTCTTCTTTGTGTCACCATAAAAGTTTGTTTGCCTTGCTAGACATATTGACGTTGTTACATGATAGTGTGATCGACGCTCAAACAAGTCAATACGAGCCTACCTTCATCTATACATCACCTAAGACTGGTATTGTTTTGAAATTGCCTGATTCCTATGAATGGAGAAATGCCACATTCAGCAGAATTCATGATAAAGCCCAACATTGGTTGACATTGTTGTTTGCAAAGTGTTCTTTCGACACAAAGATGTTGATTCAGTCATACGTCTCTGATACCGACAAAGCTCAAAGTAAAAGTCTCACACAATTTGGTGTTGCCTTTGCTTTGGAAAGAGCTGGGTCCATTGGTGCCCTGGATCGTGACTTGAATCAGGTTCCACTCCTTGCTGGTACTTCTTCGATGGCTTTGCTTCCAAGCCTTGTGTCACAGCTAGCTTGGAGGTCAAACTTTGTCTCTGACTTTGTGCATAAGGTACCATTACATACACCCGAGGCAGCTGAAGCTTCTTTGAACAAAATGAGAAAGCAAGTGCTGTCAATAAAGCTGCTTATTTTGACTGAGAAGCTGCATGTCCCATATCAGGATATTCTTGACGTGATGAGTGAGCTTGCAGGTCTTTTGTTGGTTCAAGATGCAAACTCAGCAGAGTTGATCCGATACTCCGTCGAACTTCCTTTCCTTGTGTTTGAATCATCAGTCATGAAATCCGCTCTTGCTATTTGGGGTGCAATAATGAAGGAAAGACCCAGTCTTTTTATCATAATTCTCTCAGAAATCGCCAAGAGATGGAACATTTCGATCAGTATGAAGCAGGGTATTTACTCGAGAGAGCATGACTTAAAGGATCCCGAATATGAGAGTATGGACTACTCTCCTAGTAATTATGCATATGTTTCCAAGGTGGCTAACAATGTGAGCAAGACATTCCAGCCACATGGTGAGATCATCAGACTCTTGCACTCCAATTTTGAAGCAACTTTGAATCAGAGTGATCAATTATTGAAGTTGTTTACCAAGCTTGCTTTTCTGGGCTTGAGTGCCTTGAAAAATGCCAGTTTGCATCCTTTTGCTCGTTACACTCGCTTCGAGCTAATCAGGTTCTCTCTTGATGTTTTGAATTATCACGCCAAATTGAGGTCCCGCAGTACTCCATTATTGGCTGAATTGATCATTGACAGCTCTTTGTCGTGGTTTAAGGGACGGGCATCTTTTCCATTTGGCACTAACACCCTAAAGGTTAAGGCTGACTTCAGTTTATTGAAAGAAGTTGCCGAAATCATTAATCGTATCGATACCTCGAGAAGCCAAGATTTGACAAATAAGAAGACTTTATTGATGTATTTCTTGGACGACGAAATCTACAAGATTGGTGTCTGGTTGAGCCCTACTCTGGCAACTGATTCCAGAGGTCATTTTGTTACTACTCCAATCAGTGGTGAGCATGTTACAAAGGCTTACAGTCTTGATCCAATTTACGCCGTGAACCTTGCAAAGAGATATAAGGTCAAGAATCTTGATGAACTCTTGCAAAACCTTATCATCAAAGATCCTCTTCCTGCAATCACTTGTCCTGAAGCGGTGCAATACTTCATTGGTATCAATGCCGGCTCCAAAATGCCTTCTCACCATTTGTTGTTCTGGGACTCTTTGTCTCCAAGTGATGCTATTACGCTTTTCTTACCACCTTTTGGAAAGAACCCTTACACTTTGCAATTTACAATGAGATCATTAGAACATCATGATGTGAATTTAACATTCTTTTATGTTCCTCAAATTGTGCAGCTGCTCCGTTATGATGCAAAGGGTTATGTTAAAAGATTTATTATTGAAACTGCAAGAGTGTCTCAATTGTTTGCTCACCAAATCATTTGGAACATGTTAGCGAATAGCTACAAGGACGAAGACGCAACTGACCCAGATTCCTTGAAGCCAACTTTGGACGAGTGCCAAAAACTTATGTTGAACAACCTCAGTGACGAGGACCTCGCATTTTACAAAAAGGAGTTTGGATTCTTCAATGAAGTCACTTCTATCTCTGGTAAATTGAAGCCTTACATCAAAAAGTCTAAGGCGGAGAAGAAAGTCAAAATTGACGAGGAGATGGCCAAGATCGAATTGGAAGATGATGTATACTTGCCAAGTAACCCAGATGGTGTACTTGTGGACATCAACAGAAAATCTGGTAAGCCTTTACAGTCACACGCCAAAGCACCATTTATGGCAACTTTCAAGATCCGCAAGGAAGTGGCAGATGTGAATGACTATGGTGAAACCATTAAAGTCCCCATTGAAAAATGGCAGAGTGCCATTTTCAAGGTTGGTGACGACTGTCGACAGGATGTTTTAGCTTTGCAGCTTATTTCTGTTTTCAGAACGATTTGGCTTAATGCTGGATTGGATCTTTATGTGTTCCCTTACCGTGTTACAGCTACAGCACCAGGTTGTGGTGTTATTGATGTGTTGCCCAACTCTACCAGTAGAGATATGCTCGGTAGAGAAGCTGTGAACGGCTTGTATCAATACTTCATCACGAAGTTTGGTCCTGAAACATCCATTGAGTTCCAGCAAGCCAGAAACAACTTGATCAGATCCTTGGCAGCCTACTCGATCATCTCCTACTTGCTCCAATTTAAGGACAGACATAATGGTAACATCATGTACAATGATCAAGGTCATATTTTGCACATTGACTTTGGGTTCTGCTTTGATATTGTCCCCGGAGGAGTTAAGTTTGAGGCAGCACCATTCAAATTGACCAAGGAAATGGTTATGGTGATGGGTGGTAATGAACTGACGCAAGCTTACAAATGGTTTGAAGAGTTATGTATCAAAGGTTTCCTCGCCTGCAGACCGTACATGGAGACGATTGTTCGTTGCGTGAACCCAATGTTGGAGAGTGGATTGCCATGTTTCAAAGAAACCACTATTAAGAAACTTAGAAAAAGATTTGCACCAACTAAAACAGAGCGGGAGGCAGCTCTTTATTTCAAGGGCTTGATTAAAAAGTCCTATGAAAGTTTCTACACTACCGGTTACGATGAATTCCAAAGACTCACGAATGGAATTCCATACTAATTTAATGGGAGTATATAGTTTTCAAAATGCGGTCATCGTATTACTGTTTTCGTAGTCGAAATGATTGATGCGGAGACTGACGTGTGCCAAGATGTGCAGAGAAAAACAGTGCTATGTTTTGCAGGACCCAGCTTCACTGTGCGGTCCTGTCTAGTGACCAAATCAAAGTTTGTTTACGCGAAGAAATTATTGCTTACATTGCCTGCCTGCGCCTCGCCTGCTTCGCAAACTGAAAAAAGCAGGAACGAAAGAAGCCAACGGGGAAGAAGAAGGTGAAAACGGCAAGTGGCATCAAGTAATTTTTGTTTACAACTTATTCGTTTTCTATTTACAAAAATTTGTGGTTCTCTAATCTATTCTGTGCCCGTTTCCTTGTTGTTGCTGAGGCTAGATCAATCTAAAACTGATTTGGCCGCAAACAGCGGTTGCCATGCTGTCTAAAATTCAGTGTGGGAATTAGGGAGACAACAACAACAAAAAAAAAAAAAAAAAAAAAAAAAAAAAAAAAAAAAAAAAAAAGCTCCTTACACAGTGCCCAGCATGCGCCTTTGTGTGCGCTGCAGATAACACTAAACCCTGGGGCATTCTTGTCTATTTATATCGGACTCAACGCTTGCTTGCAAATAAGAAAAGAGGCGAAGAAAAATCGTCGGTAATCAAATTTCATAACTGTAAGCACCTTCTCTCTTTTCCGTAAGGAGATAACATTTTTGGAACTGAGATCAGAGATTTTAACTGTTAACTTGTGCTGCTCTTTCCTCAAACATCATTTGCCGTCAAAGACGTTTTTCAGTTTTTCTCACCTCGCCTCGCTGATCTCCTCCGCGAACTCATCCGCTTCGTTAAATCACACGTCCCACTTTTGGCAAGAACAACCCAAAGAGTCCAATCTTCAAACACCAGTATCTTGACACTGAACTTAGGGGAAACAATCGGTGAAGATGCGGCTCACATTTCTCCCGCTATTCCATTTCTTTATTGCCTTGGTGGCCGCTGAGCGGAAACTCCTGGCAAGCTCCCTTTTGACATGTATGGACAACTCCCAAATGTCATCTTCCTATTTCGATGTGCTGTTTTTCCCGGGAAATAACTCCGTCGTTGCAAATGTTATGGCCATTTCGAACGTTAATGCCAACGTTACCCTCAGCATCAACTTGATTGTCTACGGTTTGAACGTGTTATCACGTAACGTATCCTTGTGTGATTTCGCTGATCTTGGTAATGTGTGTCCATTATCTGCGGGTCACTTGGATTTCGATTTCAATCATGCACTCTCTGCTTCTATCACAAAGCAGATTCCTGGTGTTGCGTACACCGTTCCTGATCTAGATGCAAGAGTCAGGGTGACTGTCTATGATGACTCAAGTGATGATGCTTTGGCTTGTGTTGAAGCCGTCATCAGTAACGGTAAAACCGTTGCAACGAAATACGCAGCATGGCCCATAGCTGCGATAGCTGGTCTAGGTGTGATCACGTCGGGTGTGGTATCGGTTATGGGGAATTCGAATACAGCGGCGCATATTGCCTCTAATTCGATGTCTTTATTTATTTATTTCCAGTCACTTGTTATAACTGCCATGTTGGCTGTGGCAAAAACTCCGCCTATCGCTGCTTCGTGGGCTCAAAATTTTGTTTGGTCCCTAGGAATTATTCAAGCCGGCTTCATCCAGTCAATCGCAAACTGGTATTTGCAGTCCACTGGTGGTACCCCCACTGATATTTTGCATAAGCCTGTCTTGTCTATTTCCGTTCAGAAGGCCAAGAGAGGTTTGGAGTATATGTCAGATGCTATTTACCAATCTAAACTTGCTCAACATGCAAACTTGATGAAAAGAGCGATTTCCGTCGACTCCGACAATTTCGGGCTCAGTGATCAGTTGAACTCTACCTTATACACAACAAATGAAAAAGATGCATCGATTGGAACAAAGACCTTGATCTTGAGAGGAATACAAAGAGTGTCATACTTGGCTGATATTGAGATTACCAACCTTTATATGACAACCATCATCTTCTTGTTCTTCTTTGCTTTTGTTCTTGTTGCCCTCATGATGTTTTTCAAAGCCATTGTTGAAATCTGTGTTAGATCCAAGATTCTTAACGAAGGTAAATTTGCTGAGTACAGGCAGCAGTGGCCAAGTATCATCAAAGGAGCAATGTATAGATTGATTCTTCTTTCTTTTCCTCAAATTAGTGTTCTCAGTTTGTGGGAATTCACTGCTCGTGACTCTGCGGCTATAGTGGTTGTTGCTGCTTTTCTTTTCCTAATGGCCATTGTGCTATTGATCTATGCCATTGTACGTGTGATAGAGCTAGGAAGAAGGTCTACTCGTGTTCACAAAAATCCAGCCTACTTGTTATTCGGAGATGCAAAGTTCCTTAACAAATTCGGATTTGTCTACGTCCAATACCGAGCTGATTGCTACTATTTTGTTGCAGTTTCTGTGCTTTACTGCTTTTTGAAAACTCTTTTTGTCGCTGTTTTGCAACAACGTGGTCGTATTCAAGCAGTCATAGTGTTTGCTATTGAACTTATATACTGCGTTGGCGTTTGTTGGTTAAGACCCTTTATGGACAAAAGAACTAACGCTTTCAACATCACTATTGCGATCATCAATACGATCAATGCTTTGTTTTTCATGTTCTTCTCCTATGTTTTCCACCAGCCACAAGTTGTTGCCTCTGTTATGGCGGTGGTCTACTTTGTTTTAAATGCAGTTTTTGCTTTGTTTTTGTTGTTATTCACAATCATCACCTGTGTCCTTGCTTTGGTATACAAGAACCCTGACACTAGATACCAGCCAATGAAAGATGACCGTGTTTCTTTCTTGCCTCGTATCCGGCACAAAGGTGGAAAGGCGGCTTCTTCTGATGCTGACGATATCGAGTTGGTTGCCCTTGGTGCAAGTGCTATGAAAGGCCATGAAAATGGAGGCAAACCTGTTTATGAAGACGAATCCATATATGATGACACATCCAGTCAGTCGAAGCAAAATGCATACAATAAGGCAGCATATGTGGATGGTGACAGCATGTCAAGGAATTCGTTGAGTGCAGAATCTATCGGTCCACAACAGCCGACTTCTACAATTGTTGGTGACTCTAGTAATGTGTCTCATGGCTTGAGATCTAATTACAGCAATCCCAACCTTCAGCACAACCACTACGGGAACTCTGATGTACCATACCGTGGGTACTATGATAGAAACTAAGTGACTTGGATTCTCGTTAGATATTGGACTATTCAAACTAGAAACCTTATCTGCATGACAATTTCTACCAAAAAAATATGTATTTTTAGCTTATTAAATGTTGCTTGTTTATACGCAAAAGTTGGCTGTACCGAATATACTGTAATGAAAAACATTGTACCAAGTTATTGGTACACACGTTTCTTTTCTTTTATTATGCTTTTCAAGATCATCTTTTGCCTGGAATAGGATTTGCCTAAAGCCATTTGTTCTTGGACATGGTTGAAGTTTGGCCTTCACGATGGACATTGGAAGAAAGAGCTCCACCTGATCCAGTTGCGCAGAGGTATCTGTACCAATCGTTTTGTTTGACCAGTGTGGTTTCAAAGGACTATCCGTGTCGCCTATGTCATTTCTTTTGTAATGAATGTTGGCATAAGGGTTCAGTTCGTCGTCCTCCTCATCATCATCATTGTCAGCTAAAAGATTCGGGTCTGTCTCCAGTAACACTTTGATTGCGAGCTTCTCTAATTCCAGCTCTACTGTTCTCTTCATTTCTTTTGGTGTATCTTCAATTTTTTGTCCAGTCCTTTCAATTTGTCGAGCAATCATTCGGAGCTTATAATCAAGTTTGTCATCGAACTCGTCAATGAAAGCTTTTGGGTCATCGTATAAAAAGTTTATGCCTCGATCTAGCTTACTTGCTTTCATGATGTACTTCCGGCGTAATTGTTTAAAAACCTGAGCATCAAATGTTTCAGACCTGTTTAATTTTGCTTTTTCTGACTCACTATAACCAGGATCTTTATCTCTTGTTCTTAAATTTAATACATCTTCATCATCCGTTTGCTGATCAAAGTCCTCATTCTCAAAAAGGTTATCATCCGAATTCTCCGCAGTCGAATTCTTTGACCAAGTAAGATAGCGAACTTTAACAGGGTCAGCAAAATCAAGGCAATAAGCATTACCCTTTTTTTCCGGGTTGACATTGCAGAAAAAAGATGAAAGAAAGTTGGGCAACCCTTGCTCATTAATCCAACTTCTGGCTATACAGTCAATGTACTTTAGACCGTCTGAATGTACACCTTCAAAAGGTGTGTTGGTTGAGTTGTAAGCATCAAAAACAAAAATTATGGAGGGTTCCTGAGAGTTTTTTATTTGACTCCATACTGGAAGTATCGAGCTACTTGCACCAATGATTAAAGACAGTAGGACAGACCGCGTAGCAGACCTCATATTCTCAAGTTCCAAGTCAGCTTTAGGGACAGTGAGAAAAAAATCTTTTAAAGAAGTTCCTACTGTGAAAGGCGGATTCTGCACAATTGACTCCATTATTGTCTCAACATTATTCAGGGCTGAATCGGGGATGTTAGTGCTATTAAATACGAAGATTGGTCTCACGCCGCGAGGAGAGCGAATACTGCCATCTTCGAGCGAGAAGTAAGACGACACATTAAATAGATTGTGAAGACCGAGTGCCTCCAAAGCCTCCTCGCTCATAAGCTCTTTCGGAAAAATGACCGAGTCCACTCCTTTGTCTGATAAGTCGAGAAAAGCATTTTCAGTCACTTGTGGCCATGAGAGACGGATACTGTTCATCAATCGAGTTTTTGCTTCCTTTAGGGAATTAGGCTTGACAATTGATAATATTGCTGTTGGGAACGTCAAACAGGCGACTAACGCCAGCCATAGTAAATATATGATGACTCTCATCTGCGCTTGTCTGACCAAATTATAAAAGAGTGAATATATTCAGAAAAATTATAAAATTGGTTGCAAAATTTATATGGGCGCGAAAGGGATCCAAAGACCCCAAGTTGACACAAAGATACCTGCAGCATAATCAAAAAAAAAAAAAAAAAAAAAAAAAAAAAAAAAAAAAAAAAAAAAAAAAAAAAAAAAAAAAAAAAAGAAAAAAAAAAGATTAAAAATTTTTATCGTTGTGGATCATTTTGGAGATGGCAAGGGCTGTGAGGTAAACGACCAGAAGGCATATCCAAAGAACAGAAGATAAAACTGAGAATGCTGCTAGTGCCTTTCGAAGATGACATATATGAGCTCGAGCACATTCATGGTTTACTCCAAAGGTGGTCAATGCCAATACCAACCCCACTGCTGAAATTATGCATGTAAAAATGCAGTAAAGTGCTCCATAACATTTGTCAAATTTGATGGTTTTCGTGAGAAAAAGGACTGATGTCAATAACAGAACCACTCCAGTCGCTATTATGTATCGGTAGATGTTGACGTTAATATTATTATCGGTGGAGCTTAGTATGCTTGCAAAGGTAATTATCGCAATTGAGAAACAAACTTGCACTATATCGATCAAGTTACTCGTCGTAAGATAAATGCGATTGCGAGGATCATTAGCAAATGTGCCTCGGCCATTCTGCCGCCGAGAATAGCTTAATATGGGCCGATGCATTACAATTCCAACCAATTCAATCTCGCTTGCAGTAAAGTCTGTAGACAGGGTTCTTGGTGGTTTCTGGCCCACGCCAGAGCCTCTTTTAGCTCGAGCATAGTCCCGTACATCTTCAACGGCAGGCAATGCTTCAGGGTCAACATTTTGGACTTGTCGTTTATCCTTAGGTGGTACAGGAGGAGCATAATTAAATTGAATGGATGAAGAAGATGGTGGAATATCTAGCTTGGTATTCGAATGTGGGAGCGAAGGCTCATAAGGCTTCCCTTCATCATGTTTATCAGTGATTGGATAAGGTGATGCCGCATCCTGCTGCAAAGGCCGAGGCGCTATGGAAGCATAATGATCATAGAACTGCTCAACAGTCGGAAAGCGTAGTGAGGTGTTTAATGAGGTGGGTGTTGTGTTTCTCGATCTCTGGCGTGGTGCATGTTTCTCAAATTCGAATCTAGAGAGATCGCTGACCACTCTAGGATTTTCTATTTCGTGACGCTCAGCCATTTTTTATCATGCCAAAAATTGAGATTTTGAACTCTACTTATGATGAAGATTCATTTGTATCTATCCCCATCATATCATAAGCTCCTGGTGTCAATTAGAGACAATCGCCATTCTCGATTTGGAAATGTAAACAGATGCATGATCTCGACAAAAGCGTCTAAAAAATACACGGGGTGCATTGTTGCAAGAGGCTGCAAACAATCTACTTTTTGTTATATCTTTATTGAAGTTGTGGAATAAAAATAAGCAGAAGAAAAAATTTCTGTTTTGCCACCACAGAATCTTTACTTGCTTCCTTTTTTCGGTAATTTCTTTTTTTTTTTGGCATTTAATTTTTATTTTGTTCAATGGTTGACAAAATCCAGGTGAGATGAAGATAAAAAGAGTCACACTTTCAAGAAAAATCACGTTCCCTTCACAGGTCGAAAAAAAAAAAAAAATATTTTACAGTATTAATATTATCATTAAAAACAAAGAAAGAGAATTGTATGTGAATAAATTTAATTACTGAAGCATCAATCCATTAGGAAAACATGTGTAAGATTCTTTCGAACGTTGCAGTTGCTATCCAGAGTATTTACCTATTTTGCCGAAAAAAAGCTCTTCAGGAAGAATCTTAAGGAATTAAGGTTCAGGTGATACTTGTCAGAAAAAAAAAAAAAAAAGCTATAAGCAGAAACAAGGAAGTTATCTTCCTGATTATGGTCTCAGATGTTGTCAATCAGGGAGCAAATTTTCGGCAAAAAAGCCTTGCTAGCTCAATGGCTAGAGCGTGAGACTTTTAATCTCAAGGTTGCGGGTTCGACCCCCGCGTAGGGCTGAGGTATTCTTTTTTCGCAACTTGAATGTAACCCCCCACAGGCGATAGTTTTATTTCTCTAAACCTTCTAATCTAGAGCTAAGAAGAATTGCTCGACAATAAGAAGAAAATCATGCTCATTTTAGTACTCACATGCTACTGTATAATATTGTTGTCAATATTTTTCCGGTCCGGTTTTATTACAGCGACACGTACCCAAAGCTTTCGAATGCGACCGCCACCGTGTCTATCCGAGTATTCCGACTAAGAATTTAGACTCCGGGCCAGCAACGTACCCAGCGATAATTTATGCAGGACGAGTCATCACCCCGCCCACGTTAGACTTTTATTAAATAAATATTGTGAAAATTAATTGATTCAAGAACTCGGGTAATGAAATTGCAAAGGTAAATTTCGTACTTTATGTGATCAAAAAGTCAAAAATAGAAAACAGCTGACAGGTGATAAAGTGTAGGTTGCAGCCAGTGTCCTCAATGCCAGAATATTACGTTTTGATTCGCGATCGTCTATTGGTTGAGACCCGGGGATTGTCGGGGACGTCATATAGACCTGGATATAAGTGCGACCGCCAGTATGAGGACATGGATTTCATACAGACAAAAAAAAAAAAAAGAAAGGAATATATATATACACATATATTTGAGATTCATACTCACCTTTTTGCCTTCCAGATCTAGTTTCACACTACAGCAAAATGTTGTCTAGAACGATAAGAAGTACATTGCGTCGTTTACCAGCTACCAAGGCTGTCGCCAGAGGCTCTTGCAAAGCTGCTCCAGTTGCCACAAGAAGTTTACAGACCAAGGTCCCTACTCTTGGTAGAAGTCCAGCATTGCAGTCTGTGCCAATGTCATTCAGAAGAATGGCATCTACTTCTGTCAAGGTTCCTGAGATGGCCGAGTCTATCACCGAGGGTACATTGTCAGCTTTCAACAAGGAAGTTGGTGACTACATTGAGCAAGACGAACTTCTCGCCACTATCGAAACTGATAAGATTGACGTGGAAGTGAACGCCCCTGTTTCGGGTACCATCACAGAGCTCTTGGCTAGTGTTGAAGACAACGTTGAGGTTGGCCAAGAGATCGCAAAGATAGAAGAGGGTGCTGCCCCAGAAGGCGGTGCTAAGAAGGAGGAGCCAAAGAAGGAAGAGCCAAAGAAGGAGGAGCCAAAGAAGGAAGAACCAAAGAAGGAGGAACCAAAGAAGGAGGAGCCAAAGAAAGAGGAACCAAAGAAAGAGCAACCTAAGAAGGAACTGAAACCAGCAAAGGACGACTCTCCATCTTTCACTAGTTTCTCCAGAAATGAGGAAAGAGTTAAGATGAACAGAATGAGATTGAGAATCGCTGAGCGTCTTAAGGAGTCTCAAAACACCACAGCATCTTTGACTACCTTCAACGAGGTCGATATGTCCAATATCATGGAGATGAGAAAGTCATACAAGGACGAGATCTTGGAGAAGACCGGTGTCAAGTTTGGTTTCATGGGTGCATTCTCCAAGGCCTCTGCTTTGGCTTCTAAGGAGATTCCAGCTGTCAACGCTGCTATTGAAAACAACGACACAATGGTTTTCAGAGATTACATGGACATTTCCATCGCGGTGGCTACACCAAAGGGCTTGGTTACTCCAGTTGTCAGAAATGCTGAATCTCGCTCCATTTTGGGTGTCGAGCAGGAGATCGCCAACTTGTCGAAGAAGGCAAGAGACGGTAAGTTGACTTTGGAGGACATGACTGGTGGTACCTTCACCATTTCCAACGGTGGCGTCTTTGGCTCCTTGTACGGTACACCAATCATTAACATGCCTCAATGTGCCGTCCTTGGTTTGCACGGTATCAAGCAAAGACCTGTCACTGTCAACGGCCAGGTTGTCTCCAGACCAATGATGTACATCGCATTGACTTACGACCACAGAATCTTGGATGGTCGTGAAGCCGTCACTTTCTTGAAGACAGTGAAGGAGTACATCGAGGACCCAAGAAGAATGTTGTTGTCCTTGTAAACCAACCATACATTGCATTCGTGTGTTCCCCTTTTTGAAGGTGCTAACAATTAGTCAATATATTCCTTGTACGCTCTAGATACAAATGCTGTATGCTCTACTAATATGTATGTTCGTAAATTCTCATCCTCGTAGATATCTACGCAGCTAATAAAACTATTAATGCTCACCCATCTTTATCTTTTTCGTCTCGTATCGTAGAGACCTCTGCAATCACTAATATTAAAGTATCCCTCACCTCGCAACGCTCACGCACTTAGATTTCCTAAAGAGGCAAGTAGTAAACAAAAGTTTTCCCAATTGAAGCATATTCCCGGCATACATACGTCAACCGCAGTCTTCGGCTGTTGACAAATACGCCCAAATAGGAAAGATGATTTAAAGCATCTAATGAGAAAATCTTGAATGCCAAAACAGCTGAATAAGGAATCATCTAACAGCTGAGCAATCCTCTTCACTTTAATTATTTACTTCTCGCTTCCTGCTTTTTTCTGAAAGAGTTGTGATTTCAGCCAAATTGCGTTGCTTGTGCTACCTCTTTTAATCGCTAAAGAATCCAACTGCAAATCATTGCTTAATTAAATTGGGTAATCAAAAGCTTGAAGTTGAACTTGCTTTCTTATCTTTTATTACTTCAGATCAAACCAGCACTGTTGATCACCTATATTTCTTGTTTCTCTTCGGAGTTGTTACAACGCTTGATTGCAATTATTTGCTTGCCAATTTTCAATTTTCTCCAAAGCAAAGGGAACCCATCCATTGAAGGGACAAGCCCAATTTAAACTTATCGTCAGCAATTGACTAAAACTGAAGCACAACTATACATTAAAATGAACCCGTATTGGGATGAGCTTTCTTTTTCGGAGAAGCCCAGAACACCCGTGAAAGAAGAAGATCTTTCTGATTTTATCGACTACAAAAATTTTGACAGTCTTTTTAATGATGCATTAACAACCCTACAAGACTTGGATGTTCCATCAGGGCCAATGCTTTCTCAGAATTCACAACACCAAACAGGAGCGGCACCTTCATCAGGCAGTTTTTCGCCCTACAAGCATTCCAAAAAGCCCAGTGGAACTGCAATTTTTGGATTTTTGGATCACAACAGAGAGCTTTCGATCAATGGATATTCCAATGATGTGCTTAAGCCTTCAAGACAATCAATGGACTTTGGAAAGTCCATTTCTCCAACACAGCTTGCGAGGAAATCAATTGCACCAATTTCCAATGATCATTTGGATTTTAATTTTTCTCAACCACTAGAGGAGATGAAACCAATTCATATTAACGAAGATGATGAATACGAAGAAGAAGGTCTACCGCAGGATGTTCCACCTCCATCACAACCTCGAAAGCAAGACGATTATATTGTAACAAACAGCAATCCCAAGCTGTACAAATTTCCGCCATCACCTCCACCGTTCAATATGGATCAAAATTATCTCAGGCCATCAACGCCTGTATCTCAATTTATCAATTTAGAAGACAAAGGTGCTAGCTATCCTGATGACATAGAGCCATTATTGGAGACACCCGTTAAAAATCAGGGATACGTCCCCATACCTGTTCAGAATCCTACTGCACTACCCAGAAGACGCCAAACTCCACCGAAAACAGATTCCCGAATTGCTCAAACAGATGCCAATTCCCCACCCCTTAATACTCTTGATGATACCTCCTCCATACAAGCATTCTCCCAAAAAAATCATCATTTGAATCTGGGGATGAGCTTGGAGGGCACCCATAACCCTCTAAATGTTGCAAATGACCCTAAAGTCTATCTACCGCCTCCCGCAAGTCAAACAACAAGCCTGAGTGATTACCAGACTTCGCCTGAGCCGTGTAGTCCAACTTTGCCACACGCTCAAATGAACAATCTTTTCACATCACCCGTCCATAGGATGCCCCCACCAAGACCCACGACACAAACTCTCTCTTCTCCCTACACTCATCCCAAAAAAGACATGTATACCAGGCAGTTCTTCTCTGATGATGTCGATCCTTATTACTCGGAACCACAACCATCCAGTGACCTACAATCTCTGCCATTCTATGATGGAGGCTTTTCTCCTCTTAAGTCTTCCCCATTAAAGCATAGACTTCCACAGGATAGCAGTGGCGCAGATGATACAGTGACAGATGTGAACGAAACGATAGTTCAATTGACACCTCTCAAAAATTCGGCTCCTCCAATTACCCCCTCCAAAAACAAAATCACATTGGAATGGAGTCCAATCATTTCGCCGAGCGCGAAAGCCACGAATGACGTACGCAGAGCGATCCAAAGCCTTTCACCCAAAAGAACTATCAAGAAAACTTCATTGCTTCCTCCAGGTGAGTTAGATAGATATTGGGAAGGTCCGGATGAAAACAAGATTTTCACATGTACTTACAAGGGATGTGGTAAGAAGTTTACTAGACGTTACAATGTTCGTTCTCATATTCAAACACATCTAAGTGACAGACCCTTTGGATGCAGTTACTGTTCGAAGTCTTTTGTTCGCCAACATGACCTCAATCGTCATATAAAATCACACAATATTTCTAAACACACGCGATGCAGCTGTGGAAAAGAGTTTACCCGTATCGAAGGTTACAAGAGACATCTAGCCAAAGGAATTTGTGTGAAAGTCCCAGACAATGAATATTGTGGTGTGAAAAAACCAAGTCCAACCAAAGGAGCTATTACTGACAACGTGTTAGATGGTCTAAGGTCAAACCGCCTTACCGAGGAGTTGGAG